>JZKD02S1679318.1:0-16149 GCA_000966675.3 Picea glauca
ATTATTGATAAAATAGCCCTCAAATTTTCCTATGTATCATGGGGATTCGCCCATTTATTATACATATAAATTTAGGGGGGGTTCTTAAAATCACCCCTGATTGTCAAAAGATAATTGCATATCTCTTTGAAAGGTGGTACCAACATTAGATAAACCAAAAGGCATACGTTCATAAGAAAAGGTACCCCAATGAGTAATAAAGGTGGTTTTATATTTATCTGCCCTTTTTACCTTGATTTGATTGTAACTAGAAAACCCATGAAGTAAGGACATCATTTGTGACCCTACAACTTGCTGCAAAATCATCTCCATGTTAGGGAGAGGGAAGTGATCTTTTATACTAGCCCGATTTAATGCACAAAAATCAATGCACAATCTGATCTGACCAGTTGTTTTCCAAACAGGGACTAGATTTGAGACCCATTCAGAATATTTGATCGGAGAGATGATTCCAGCCTTCAAAATTTTTTCCAACTCCTTTCGAATAGTTGCTTCTAGCGCAGGGTTTATAGGTCTTTGTTTTTTCCTAATTGGTTTTACACCTTCCTGAATGGGGATGGCATGTTGTATAAGGCCAGGATCAAAACCACAAAGATCCTCATAAGAACAAGTAAACACATCTTGAAATTCACCAAGAAACTTGGCAAACTTCTCCTTTTCTTCATTTGAACATTTGGCACCTATTTTGATGTTCTTTGGAGACTCAGGTGTCCCAATGTTCAAGGTGATAGTTTCACCCACCTTCCTTTTCAACTCTTCTTCTTTTTGTTTCTCCTTGTTTCCTACATCACTCGAAGAAAATGAACTCTCTAGAGGAGTCAAGCCTTTAGGAATCTTGTTATCTTCTATGGATATAATTTCCTTAGGCTTAAAAGGTTCATTTTGAATAAAAGCACAAATGCTCTCATCGTTAGGGAAGACCTGCCAAGATTCTATATTGTCAGGAATATGTGGATGATATAGGGATTGAAAGGTACAATCAGGTTTGTGTGGCAGAAGTTTCCGATTAGGGGAGGCTGCAAAAAATGCTAACCGATCAGCTATTGAGTTTAACTCCCTCTTAACATGAGTGATGTTGAAAGATAAAAGGTTTGAGATAAGTGCCCAAATAGTTTGGGTGTATCGTTTCATCAACTTGTTGCTAGGGGAGTAAATTTTACGCACAAGATTCACAACAAGCTCGGAATCCCTAAAAACTGAAAGGTGAACACAACCAATATTATAAGCATTTTCAATGCCTAATAACAAAGCTTCGAATTCAATGGCGTTGTTAGTGCAAGAAAAATCCAACCGGTAAGAAAAGTTATGGATTTTTCCTATAGGAGAAATCAAGATAATGTGAGTTGCATTACCTTCATTTGAGCATGAACCATCAAAGTGCATGTGCCACATGCCATCACATAAATTGATTTTTCCATGGGAATGTTCTCTTCCTCGGAAAATATGGAATACACTCCAAAGTCCTCTTCGATATAGTTTACGTTAGGTTGTGGGACACTCTCTATGTAGGGTGATATCCTTCCTTCTCTAAGGACTATAATTTTTTTTTCGTTCTGAGGAAAAGATAAATGCGTTCCGTCGAGTGAGAGGTATCCACCCATTCAGGCTTGCCAATATCTTCATAAGATGATTGAGTAATTTCTTATTGGCATATCGATTACCTGAATATTAAGGGTCGTCCTTATTTCAGGATGAGTGCACAAAACTAAGGTCACATATTTAATATCACCTATGGTATTTTGTTGTAGACTATTATAGGAGAGCATGCTTCTAATGTTTTCATTTGTACAAGACAAGCCTATCTCTTCCATAATAATCTTTTACATCACACTTGGGCCCAAACCACCATCAATGAGGCAACAATGGGCAATTTTATCCATGATCTTTACAAAAATATAAAAATGTTGATTTTTTTATAGGGTATCTAAAGTTATGTACACCTACTTTATTTACAGAAGAATCCTCTTCGTTTACCTCTTCGGAAAGTTTGGCTACAATGGAAGATTTTTCTTCCATGAATTGTTTTAGATGCATCTGTTGTTCAGGGACAACAACCATGTCCAAGAGGGTTGCATCTGCTTTGATGTTTTCCAATTGATTCAAGATATTGTATTTGGAAGAGGGGAGAGGGGGAGTGATTCCTTGACTCTCAGGAACCTTAGGAACCTGGAACGTAGCAGCGGTTGAGGATGAGCTTGGGCTGGAAGAACTGCGAGGAGGGTCAAATTTTCCTTTGGGAGCATAGTCTTTGTTCCTAGTATTGATGACCATGACATCTTCTAGCTCTACTAAATCTAGGACAACGATAGTATCTTCTGGTCTTTTACCAAAGATCTTATCTCTCAGACTCTTCTTTACCTCACATGTGGTTTCTTCATGGTGTTCCTCACAAAATTTACACCAACTACAAGACAAGATAGCCTTAGGATGAAAATTGTTTTCAACTGGATTTCTAAAGGGGGGTGCAGAAGAGGATGAAGCTCCAGGGGTGAGAGGGGAGACAATGCCCTTCCGCTCAAATGCTATCATACGGTTGTTCATATCTTGTACTAGCTGCAAGAGAGAAAACAAGTCTGTCTGTCTAACTAATTCTCTCTGGGGAAGACCAGTTCTTTCAAGTTGGTCTTCATACTCTGAACATGTATGTAGAGTGGAAATGAGATTATGAATGGATTTTTCCTCAAGCCTATGACAGTAGGGAGAAGGAAATGCATTGTAGTAATGCATGAAAAAGGCTTGGTTCTAGGGGCGGATAAGTTCGTGGACTTGATTGTATAACTTGGTGAAACACAATCTGAAAGACTTGATGGTCTCACCATATTTATAAGTGACGTTATTGTATTCCCTTAAATTCTCAACAGGGCTTTTAGATTTCCCATAAGTGGATCAGAACCAATAGATCAACTCCTCCCAAGTAGACATAATCTTAGGAGGGAGGTCAAAGAAGTCGGCCACAACCTTTCCTTCCAAGGAATTGATGAATAGGCGAATGCAAGTATCATTGCCGTTGGCCCCTATGTTATGAAAAGCATTAGAAAATTCCACTAGGTGTTCGTTTGTATTGACAATGTTATTTCCTGAAAACTCAGGCAAATGCTCTTTAAACTTTGGAACTGGACAAGTAGCAGGTGCTACGTTAAAAGGAGAGGACACATGCCATGGTGTGGTTGTGGTGTATTCTTTGAATTGAAAAAACCCATACCTTTTAATGACTTTGGTGGGGTTTGTGGTAGATTGGACAAGGACATGGTGGCTATATAAGCTACCAATCATTGATGACGATGAAGACTGAGAAGGTGGAGCACTTCCAGTGCCACCAGAGCCTCCACTAGATTCCATCCTATGGATGATAGGTGAGGGAAATAAAGAGGAACTTGATGAATCATATAAAGTTCTCCTTAGAGTACTTTGTTGGGCAGATAACACAACGTTTCTTCTTCCTATTTCAACAATAGGATTGATTTCAGGTGACAAGCCTCTTCTTCTTCTAGAAGCACGAGAATCTAAGGACATGAAAGAAAGGCCAAAACTTGAAGAAACCAAAGGGTTACTGCTGATTTCTAGGCTGTCTACGTCTAGCCTCCAATTGTTCTTGAGTACTAATATCTCATTCAATCGCTGCCCAAGAACGGTTAAGCTCAGCACGGGTCCTAACAATGTCTAAGATAGTATGAAACAAGTTCAAAGCAATGCTAGTATGATCTTGGAGAACGGGCTCAAGATTGGGTTGCCTTGCAACAAAAACAATCATTAATCGCAAAACAATCAAAAAATCAATTTCATAAAAAGAAAGATGTATCAATGAAAATCGAGTATAAAAATTAACCAGAGAGATATCGAAGATCCCCCCAGTGTGGTTGCCAAATAAATGTCGAGGAAAAGATATGAAATGATCTTAGTCAATCATTTTCAGATTCTGCTTGGCTAAAGAAAAATAGGCAGGAATATCACCCTATGTTTATAGCCAACAAAAATAACATCCTAACTCACAAGTATTAATTACAAGTGCTTAGGCTAGTCTTTTATCAACAAAAATCTTGCTGAAAATATACATTTTATGTAATTTTCTAAATATACAGTTGTTAAAATAAATGTAAAGACAGAAGTAAAGACACCAAGATGATAATCAAGATAGATGAGACATAAAACAATCCTTTATTTCATTCCAATTCACCAAAGAGTCATTTTCTTTACAAAATCTCATACATAAATCTTGGACAAAAGTCAAACTTAGACATCCTCGATGGAACATACAAAATGACCTCTGACAGAAAACCAAAACTAAACTCTAAAATATGGATCAACTTGCCACATATTTCTGCCCACTCGACTCTGCAAAATAGCCTTTATTAGTCATGAAAATTAATTAACAAACAAACAAGTCTACATAGACTATCAAAGATAGATCAACACCTCTAAAAAAAAAGTGTCTGAATGATGTGATTCAGCCCTGAATATTGTTTTCTACAATAAGACCCTGCTATCATAAAAGAGAACTAGGATTGTGATGAATATATGAATGAATGAAAACTGAACTATCTCAACAAATACTCAAAAATCAAACCTTAGTATGCTTCTGCTTCTATCCTCCCCTTGTTCCTCCCTTTCCTTTTTCTTTTAAACAATTTAGAATTGGTTGAAGTGGTTCAACCATCTCATTAGTTAAGTTAATTAAAAGACTCAACCAACTTTAGTTAGGGGGAAAAGTAATAATCATAATAAGGGTTATAAATAAATATTAACTAGTATGTGGGACTCCTTGTGACTCCCTTTAGCTCATAATAATCATAACAATCATAACATAACCATTAGTTAAGTAAAACACACCTCCTTGTGTCTCCCATACACATATTCATTTTTGGAAAATTTAGCTCATGATATTTGAAATTATTTTCAAAAATATTACTCATATATCCAAGATAAAACATGTTGTCCAAAATTTTGCTGAAGTCAACTATCATAAACCATAGATAAAATAAAACTCAAAACCATATTTTCCGGTTTGTGAGGCCATCTTGCCCTTGCTGATGCTATCATATTTTATTCCTTCTGCACCTGCCTTAGGCTATGTGAGATCCTTAAGCCTCATGTTGCTGATAATATGAGAAAAATCATCCTTCCAAGGCAAGTGGGAGGACATAGATTTACCAGAATTATCTGAAGTTGTGGAAGGGGTAGTATCATCCTTCTCTTTGACGGAAGTGTGATAGGCCTCTGTTTTCAGCCTTTTATTTGAATAGCTCATCCCTGCATGTGTGATTGATTAGAAAATAGTCTTTCAAATAACCATACATGACAACTCTTTAAAATATGAAATAGATTTGGCTCGACGATGTATTAGAATCATGCAATCCCATCCATACAAATTGTCTTACTGTTAATCAGTGGGCAGGGGGTGAATAAAAGGTCCTGGGATATGTGAGAGCTTTGTATTGAGAGAAACATGATATGATGAGGGGGGAAAAATACGATTACTTCTCAAAGACAAAAACAATCAACTGCAAATCAAAGAAAACATCATGTAATTCACCAATGCACTCCTACTGCCAATTGCTTCCACACAGAATGTCCTTGACTATAATCAATTTTTAAAACAGGGAATGAAAAATGAATGTGGGAAGGTGATGGGATTGTAATTAATGGAAAATGAAACAATGGTGGGGAATGAGAGTGGGTATTGTTCATAAAATTAATCAAGTAAACCATATAGCTATTCTGTTAAAAGGGGATGCACCAACCAAATGATCGTTGTGACCCAATAAAAATCACTGTGTATCAGCGAGTGTACTGTTCCTTTTAATTATAAAAATTCTCAAATGTGAAATAATAACCATTTTTTCTCTGTTGATCACCAAAACCAACCACTGCCCACACATTTCTTCAATCATCAAAAACACCCAAAGTCGTGTTCAAAATTGCAATGAAGTCATGTTGTTACTACAATCGATCTTTTCATTTAAACTGCATGGTATCCTTTAAGCATACATAATGGAAATCAAACCAATAACACAGATTTAATTGTAAAACCCTGACTCGTCACTTAAACAGGTAGACATCAGCCACCATTCCAACACATGTTATGCAAAAAATAATTCAATCATGCAAGTGTAATTATGTCACTGTACAGGCCCAATTTAAATGTGACTCAAAATTCTTGGTTATCCATCAAACCCAACGAGGTACCAACAACATACCTGTGTTCATAAAACAAATAATTGAAATGTAACAAAGTCATGCTTAAACTCTGTGACTATCTCTGAGTGTGGAACCCAAAACAATCCATATTATACACAGTGAGTAGCCACCCAAAAACACTACGATGTGGCATTTCTATTTAAATTTCTAAACACACAGTCACAAAATTAACTTAACTCATCGTGTCGAGCTGCCGATCTAACACAATATTGCTTCAAATTGATCAAATTGCAACCAACCATGCTGTGTAAAACTTGGGCTTATGCAATCACATAATCATAATGCATACAGTGGATGGATTTCCTACATTCATCCAGGTTGCAATAACCATTTGGCCCAAAAAGGAATCATATTACAATGACCATTTATTCATTATGTAGAAAACACCACACACACAAATGCAACATGCGTGATCATCATTAAGCAATTTGTAATAAAAGCCAAGCTAAATATCCAAATAATTCTTAATGAAAAAACACCATGACTGTGTATCAACCAATCAACCAATCATGTTGTGGTAGCCACACATCGACATGGAGCCAGGTTGTGACCTCCTTATATAAACAATATTGGATTATTGACCACCAGGAAATCAACTGTGTATCTGGACTACCCAATTAACAATGCATGGTTATTCGTTTAAATAACACATGTAGTGACTATATATCAAACCAACAAAACTATCGTATAACCAACCAGGTGAGTTTGTGACCTTTGTTTTGTCTACAATACACAACCATTCAACAATAACCAAGCAGTAAACCCAACAAGCCACACCGATGTTCTATATCAACCCTCAGACCTGTAGAGTTAAGGGTTTTCTCTATGACAAACAAGCAGAATCTAGAGCTGACTCATTCTAATGGTGGAAACCTTCGAGACCAGTGACGCATATAGGGAGAGAACCATGAATTATTCATGGATATGTAACAAATCCTGCGACAGGAGGGCTATAATAGAGGAGCAAGGCTGCAACTCGACTAGTGAAGATATTTAACACACGCAGGGTATAACCCTCGTGGCTCTAAATAAAACAACCACAAAACTGAGGTGAAGACAGGGCCGAGTAAGAACATAAAACCCACTGTGCGACCCTTATTTGTGAAATTAACTAATGACCAAGTGGACATAGCATAGTGCCTTCAACCATTAAAATGCATAAAAGCCAGAGATTGGATATAGTGATGTGAACATGTGAGGACAACCATCCAACCAAGACCAACAAAAACCCTCCAAATAAACCAACAAAGATCACAGAAAGCTCCTATGGTTGCCAATGCCCAGGATGACCAATATGAATTCAAGATTATTGCAGAAAGAACTGTCAAATCTTTATTCCAAATCACAATTTTCTCACAGTTGCAACACTTCAGGAAAGAATAAACCAATACACCCGAGCCAAAAATCACTTCATAACCAGAGAAGACTCATGAATGGCCAAAAAAATACATACCTATAATTGAACACCTTAAAACGTGAGTTGGTCGATCGGTTCCTCTCTGCTAAGAAATCGGAGCATAACCACAACAACAAGGTCGAACAAAAGCCTGACTAGGGTGACAGCTAACGTAAAGAGTAAGGGTGACGTGCAGTAAATGCACGTCGCCTCCACCCATAGTTAATTAAATTCAATAGTACATGAAAACCATTAATCTGCCAACAATTCATTAAAACCATACATTGAAAATTGCATCTATTACTTGTTAAACACGCCATCCACTTCATTCTTTCCATTCCAACTTGACCATATTGCCTATCAACTATATGATCCAATAAACCATGTATAAAATTATCACCAATAGCGTGATCAAAATCAACCTATACCATAGCGTAATCACCATGCATATCGACTATATAACTCAAATAAAGTCGTATAGTCATTAGCTTAATATCTAGGATAACAATACCCCATTTAAAATCGGTGCATGTAGTATAGTATATAGCATAGTTTAATTTTTTTCCATTTGCATTTGTTATATTTCCTTTCATTTTTTTCCAATTCCTTGTCTGTGTTATTGCTAGCATGTTTAATTTGCAGGTCTCTTCACAATAGATCTCTCCACCATGTAAGCAGTGTCAAATGACATCAAATAGGCACAAGACCTGATCTCCAATCTACAAGGGGGTCCCACCTACTAGTATTATTTAACTTTTATAATAGTAGGCCTTAAAAACACTTTGCGGGCCAAACTTCGTTGGCATTTTTTAATCATCAACAGTGGGATAATGTTGGGTTGTTATATTCATTGCAGTGAAATTCTAGTCAAGGCGAATCGAATGACGGTCAAAGGTCGAGGTGGATTGACAATAGTCAAGGTCGAGGTGGATCGACAACAATCAAGGTTGAGGTGGATCAACAACAAGTCGAAGGCTGAGTAAGTCGAACATGTAAATTCGAAGTAGAAGATATTGACGACAAGTCAACCAATAAGAGGTTGAAGTGTGGGCGTGAGATGACTAATTAGAGATCGAATGAAAGCCGACTGGTAATCCGACTTAGAGTTGACTATAACAGAATCCCGAGATTTGCGATACTTTTAGCCAATGATCTGCATGGATCTGTAACCATTATTGGGTGCCAATATTTAGGGTTTTTCCTGTTGTAAATCCTATAAAGATGCATGTTGTAAGGTCATAAAGGATAATGCAATAATGTTGTAATGCAGGTTAATGCATGTGTAATCGTAGGTTGTTGGTCATATAGATATAATCTGGATAGACTACAGGGTTGTTCTTGGTCATGAAAGAGGGTATGATGTCGATTGTGTCTTAGGTGTGGACCAAGGTTAGACACGTAACCTTTTATTCAGATTGAATAAGACAACAAGAGAGCATAACACTAAAGGAATACTGGTTTTCCCGGTTTAGGGTTTCCAGGGTAAAATCTATGTGTATTGTGTGATTGCTTATTCATTTACGTTCTTGATTCAATTCTTCTTCTCTTCTGCTAGGTTTAGTGTGGATGTGTCTCTCATTTCTTGACAAAGAAGATGAATAGTTCAATAAGGGATCTTGTAAGAGGTTGGTTGTTATTAACCTAATTTTTCTCACCTATACCATTTTGCATATTTTTCTTAGGAAACATCATCATGGAAGTCATAACCTTCATTTCCATCATCATGTCACCTCAATCATGTCATATTGAGCCAAATCAAACCATAAATTGACTAAAATAGTCATGGCATATTATTTCCCTTATTTTTGGCATGCAAAATGTGTAGGAAATCACTAAAATTTGTGATATCTTCCTAAAGTAAAAAAAAAATATTTTCTAGGATTATTAATGCCTCTTTACCTTTAGAAATGCATAGTGGGTACATGTGGACCTCTTTAAACCCTATTTTCCATTAATATATTTTGATACAGTCTTCTTTAACCATCATTATCCCATTATCTCATTAATGCATTAGGATAGTTCACATTGAAATTAGATTCAAAAGAAGCTCCACCATTCACCTATAAATAAATCCATTGAGGTCACACCATTCATCCACATTATAGAGTAAGGTTATGCTACCAAAATTCTTCCACGAAGATCTAGAACACTTTCTTTAGTCCCTCTACCATTAAGAGTTCCCTTCAATTTCTCTACCAATATTGGAGTTGGAGAACATAATGAGGTAAAGGACCCATCCCAAAGAGTGTCTTGGAGCCTACTGAGCTACATGATGTGCCTCCCACAGTGTTGTAAGTTTATGCCTTTCCATTGGTATAATAATTTTTTTTATTCATTTACATGCTCTTGTTTGGTTTTTACTTTCACATGCATGGTTTTGTTAATTTCATTTCATCAACTAAATTTTGAGTGGGATGATTACATTTAAGTATCTCTATTATTTTAATTATTTTTTGTTTCTTAGCTTACATAACCACTAAGTAAGGGTTTTTGTACACTCATGTGACAAAACCCACCAATAGATTGACGAATACACTGGGGAAGTTGATATACTTCCTTGGTTGTGTCTTTTCTTCTTAGCTTTCTTTTGGTGGATTAGTGTCCTTGTTTTTTTCTAATTTTTTTTCTATAGCCTTATTTGCATAGATGATCGTTGGGCTTCCGATTTATCATGATTTTACTATTCAAACTGTCTGTTTTCACATCATCTTGTTCACCAAATGTCACCATTTTTAACTATCTTTCTTTAGAAACACAACAAAATTCCCTCATACATGTCTACATAGTTTTTTTTTTTTGTTATTTCAATTATTTGTAATGAATTAATTAGAATATTGTTTGGTTTATGGAGTCGAAGAATTCTAATGATTCATGTTCGTTATCATAGTTGTGCACCTTTTGGACAAATTCGTGCACATGGGTTTTGTTAAGGATGATGTTGTTATCCTTTCGTGTTGGTCAAAATATGACCAGGTTGATTCCTCATATTTCCAACCCACAAGTATGTCCAGACAAGCTTAAAAACCAACCAACAAACTTTCGGCGCTAATTCTGAGGAGATGAGGGAGAATATAAGAAATATAAGACATGAGTTTTGGGAATAATAGCATCATTTAGGTTATTTGCAAGAGAATTCCTCAAAAGATGCACAATTTGGAAGACATGGCCAGTTATTTGAAGCATATTTTCCTAGTTGCGGCTAGCGATGCACCAAACTAAGTGCCCAACCAAACAAGAAACCAAATCAAGTTAATGTAATCAAATTTGGTTTCTTATTCAACCAAATATCTGCTAAAAACACAAAGATATAATATTTGGAAGCTATTCATATTTGGTTGTTTAGATTTTGGGGGAGATCATTCCAATCCACTCTCATCTCTCCTTGCATAAATGTATGAACATATTAGATGTTCGTGGGATGATTCAACGAGAATGATTATGATGTAATGCAATGATAACACTTTACTGAATAGTTTGATTTGGTAATAAGAATATCATCTGATTAGTTCTTTGTTCATGAAACTTATATAGTTCATTAGTCTGTGAGTTTTCTCACAGTGTATGTAAGACTTGGATGGATCCCCATGATATGATATGCACTGTGATTCTTTCATTTATCTTAGTTAATTATTTATTTGTAGATTTGATTTATGTATTTGCATTTCCAACTTTAAATCTCTAGATAACCGATTATTTGAATATTAGTTAATCGAATCAAAACATGAATTAGAAACGAAGTATTGTGTTAATAAGTGGTTATGAATCACAAGAATATTACTTTCTCCTGCAGTTTCACCAAGAACCAATCACATTGCTCTTACATTTGATAACGTATTTTCAAAAGTCAGTTTGCTTCCAACATGTGTGTTTATTCCCAACATTTGTCATAGATTAATAAACTCTTTCAAAGACACTTAGGCAGGTTAATTTGGATATTGGAAACATAGTGTCCATGCAAAAAATGATTATAGATCATGATGGATTGTTTTCACCTATAGTTACACTGATCCCCAATCATTCCAATGTCAATATATAAGAGATTAACTAGTTTCATGAAGAGTTTTTAATTTTTTTGCAAATTAGATTCATCATAGGTTAGATAGTTAGCTTTGATTATGCACATACTCTACATGCGTTTCACAAGCTTACAAGCCCTGGGTTGACATTTGAATGTAACATGAATTATAGCATATAATTTTCACGACATTTTTGGCGTCGTTGTTGGGAAAATTATATGCTATAATTTATGTTGTGAAAACCAACTTGTATGGCGCAACTTAGAAACATTATAGTTAGAAAACTAGACAACTGGCTGGATAGATTCAAAATAAAGCATGTTCGTGATGTCTATTCTATTTCTGCAAAATCATATTGGTTATGTTCTCAGCTAGATGATGGGAGGTTCATTAAGTCTCTCCTTCCAACAAGTTTTAACCCATTGACTTCAACACATTTTTCTGGGTTTGAAACTCAATACATTTTTATGATACCCTGGAGCCTGCATGCCTCAATGGCAGGTATCCTTGTCATATTCTAAGGAAATAAATCAATGATTCTTGGTAGGTGAACTTCGATAGTTCACTTGACTTCAACAAATATATTTATGACTAATAGAATGTGCCTAGTGCTTTGATTATCATTGACAACAAAGGTGGGATATCTTGCATTGGTTAATGACCCTCCTCAATTGTCGGTAATCTAATGATTCCTGTCATATGTTGATTTTTGTAGCTTCGAGTAGGTATTCTCATGAGCCATAGGTATTGGGAATGTGAGAATCATTGTGGGCACCACATCACACTTTCAGTTTGGTGGAAACCCCCTTAAATTTTGAGTTGGGGGCTTGATGATGGGATTTGTGGGTTTGTGATGGGTCTTCACACCCATAGGAAAGTAGAATTTGGTGTTGACTTTGTGGAGGGGCTTATCAAGCTAACCCCTAGACTTGTATAAATAAGAGAGAGGTCATTGTGAAAATTCATATTGTGGTGACAAGTATGTGAGAGCATGGAGATTTCAGTCTAGCCCTTGGTGACCTTAGTCCAACCATGGACGAGACTGGTCAGCCTCAATTTCTGCTATGTTTTTTCTTGTTTTGGGCAGGTACAAGTGAGGAGGAGGGTCACAGAGCTATTGGGAGACAAAGGAGGGAAGGATGAGGTCTAGGAAAGGCTTAGTCTACCAAGACAACCTTGCCACAACCAAGAGGAAGACTCGACCCAGCTGGTACAGGGAAAGGACAACAAGGAAGGGGTTGTCACAGACTTGGAAAATAGTCTAAGTAGCTCGGAATAGATGGTATAGGGAAGGGACAACAAGGAGTGGATGTTGGGTGAGTTTGCACAACAAGGAAGGATATGCAACAAAAAACACATGAGAGCAAAAGGTTTTCTCAATTACAAGAGTTGGGGCCACATACTTGAGGGAAATTACATTTATGTTGGGTTGAATTTTTTGGTTTTTTATAGGAGGTAAAAATAGTAACCTTAAGGGTTGTTACACGGGGTAACAAAAAGGCCTTAAGGGATCTTACGGGAGGTAACAATAGTAACCTTAGGGGTTGTTACAGGGGGTAAAAACAAGGCCTTAAGGGCTATTACAAGAGGTAACAACAGTAACCTTAAGGGCTGTTAGATGGGGTAACAACAAGGGATTAAGGGTTTTTACATGATTTTCCAATAGTAACCTTAAGGCATGTTATAGGGGGTAAAAAATGCTTACATGGCTATTACAAAAGGAAACAACAACAAATTGAATGATGTTATAGGGGTAACAACAGTGGAATTGATGAAAACTAGAAGGGTCGTTACAACAACACCCTAAAGGGCAGATTTTGGTGCAACATTGTCATATAAATTTTTATCCCCAAATCTTAGGTATAACTAAGGAGATGATGTCTCAAGGCCCTTAGGTTGCAAACATGGACTCATGGAGTATCGAGAGACAACTTGACCAACATTGTCCATGTGCAAAAACAAAGACCCACTTCACCACCGCAGTTCCATGATCATCGTGACCGTATCCACCACTTCAGTTGGTTTCCAAAATACATTGGGTCTTTCTCCATGAGGTACAAGTTAGGTATTATGGTGAGTTTCATTTCAATATTTGAGGCATTTGAGTTTGTTGCATCTATTACTACTTTTGATTATGTAACATTTGATTGGGCATTATGCTATTTTCCCAGTTTCACTTAAGTGGTTGATATTGCACCCTAGTAAGTGGGTCACCCTTAGGGATAGGTTTTCTACTAGAAGGTCCTCTTTATGAGTCATCATGCCATTCCTGACCATACTTGTCACTTTCCACACTTCATCCCCTCATCTCCTTACCTTTTTTGGATTTTTGGGTGTACTGACCCAAGAAGGGGTTAGAAAAAGATAAAATCCAACCATTAACCTTCTAGATGCTTTCCCAGAGATCCCAATGACAATGAAATGTCTCTCATAATAAACTGATGGAATCCATGAAAAATAACTAATACAAAATGCCAACCAAGGTGGAGCATGTGTGGGCACTGTTTTTAATGCTTAGTTAGAAGCCCCACACATGTGTTCAACTTGGGGAAGCATGATGTAACTAGGGTAGAGTCAAGGTGGGCAATGTTTTTCATGATTAGGTAGAAGCCCCACCTTGGCTTCAACCTGGAAACATCTTAAAGGAATAAAATGAAATAAATGGGCTTGGAAAAAGGTTGCATTGAAAACGAAGGTGCAACACACCCTCTACAAAGGAACCCATAAATGAGATACTACAACCCTTTGTATGTCATGAACTCCATGCCCAAAAGTATTCCCCATCCTTGTAACCTCATCCACATGACTTAGAGAAAGGTCTTCTTGGGAAACACTCCTAAACTTGAGGTATGATTCACCCAATAGGTCGCTTTGTCAACTCTCCCATGCTTAAACTTGGAAAATTGCATAAGGTATTTGAGCAATTGTTTATTTTGATGAGGTAGTTTGGATGTACATTCTTCGATGGCTCTTTTATTGATTTGATTTACTCATCATGATTCATTTGACTTAATATCCTTGGAGGGAATATTCATTGTCTTTGCAGGACCTAGTTGGTGGACAGTTTTGGAAGAACATGCCTAGCTTGGGCTTCCTTAGGGCTTGAAGCCCACAAGTTGGATGCCAAGGGACCACACTCTAGATAATGATGACATGACTTTGGAGGCCTAAAGGACACCTTGGAATATCTTACCCAACCCCTACATGCCAAATGAATTTCTTGAAAGGGCCAAACGTCACATTTTGAGGGCTTGACGTCACCCTAGGGATGGGTTGTGGTGGTGATGTATGTTTTTATGGAAATTTGACACTTTTTGGAGGAAGAGGCCCATGGATCATGGAAAAAATTATTTGGTTGATGACAATTTTCCTTTGGAGGCCTAGTGCTCCCTTCTCCAACTCAACGACTTGACCAAAAGTTCCAAACGTTGCCCCAAAAAGGGGTGACATCTTGTTTTTAGGGTTTCTCTTATGTGCAAACTATGAATTAAATAATATTAATTTTGTAAAGGGGAAAGGTAAGGGTTGTTGACCCCTTATCTTGTGTGTTTACCCTAATTTTTGTGGACAAACATTTTTTATAACATTTTGTATAAATAGAGATCAACTCTATTTCATTTGGATATAACTCTCCCATTGTGAGAAGACATATTGGCTGAAATTGTGCCCTATTGGGAATATTTGGTATCTATCTCTTGTGAAAATGCTTCTTGGTGATATTTCTTGGTGAATTCTTGAGCTAAAGTGGTGTGCCCTTATTAGGTGATTTATATGTACTAAAAAAGACACTAAACTACCCTCAATTAAATTGTCAACCCAGGGTAAGTAAACATAGAGTTGTAGAAAAATATATGCCAAAGGTAAAAGGTTGGTAAGGGTATAATCTAACTAATGAAAGCAACTATCTACGGCTAATCTACTCAAGCAAACCTATCTAATGAGAAAACCCTACTAGGCAAAATGAAACTAGGTAACCTAAGTACTTTTGGGCCAAGGATTGATGGATGAATCTAGGAAAAGCAAGTAAACCCTACTTTAAAGCAAACTAGTTCATGAAAATGAGCAAAATTGAACTACTAAGCATACTAAGAAAATGATGAAAGCAAACTACTTTTAACTTGCCAACCTACATTCAATGAGAAACTATCCTATGAAAGAAAATAGATAAGCAAGTAAGAAAAAACACCTACCTAACCTATTAAAGCAAACATACAAGCAAGCAAAGACACCTATCTAACCTACTAAAGAAAAAGACTAGTAAGAAAAAACAACTATCTATCCTACTAAAGAAAATGGACAAGTAAGCAAAGACTTCTCATTGAACAACTAGCTACCCTAAGAAGCAAGTGGACTAAATGCTTGATGCAAAACTATTTCTAATGCATGGGATGAAGTACATCAGGGGTGATTTTAAGAACCCCCCCTAGATTTATATGTATAATAAATGGGCGAATCCCCATGATACATAGGAAAATTTGAGGGCTATTTTATCAATAATATAAAATGTATATATAATTTTTTGGCGAATATTTTAGTCAATTA
>JZKD02S1679318.1:16159-43712 GCA_000966675.3 Picea glauca
GCTAATAAAATAAGTTTAAAAAAATCACTCTAATACAAAAAATTCGTCCAATAAAAAATTAGAGGCCCCTTAATTTCGCCCATGGGCGAAATTTCGCCCCTAAAATCATCCTTGAAGTACATCTTATTGAAAGCAATGAGGACTACCAACTAAATGCCTAATTTGAAATAAGAAAAACTGCTCTTAAATCTTATCGAAGCAAAAGACTAACTACCCTATAACAACAATAAAACTTTATTCTAACTTATGAAAGCGAGAAACTATATTTAATCTATGAAACACTCAAATATAATGTTGGTGGTTGTGTGAATGCCTTCAGTAGTGATGGATGATATCTCGATGACATTTGACAACAAAGGACAATTCAAGCGGAATAAACTCAACACTAATCTCAATGGAAAAATGGAAGGTATGTATTAAACAATTTAACGAGAATTTAGCCATGACAAGAACAATGTTTAAATACCCTACATCATGTATAAACCATTAGCATCATAATGAGATCATCATTATCTAACTAAAAAATCTAATTGCATTTTAATCTATGAAAGGAAATTGCATAAAGGAAAACTATGCTATGCCTATTCTAATCATTCAAGCTATGATGAATTAAAAACATAAATTAAACTATGATATCAAGAAGTAAATTGACAATTATATTAACCAATAATGAAGTAAATGAAAGCTATCTAAAACTAAAGTGAGTAAGCTATAACTAAGAATGGAAATTAAATCTATCCATCCATCAACATCCCTGTTAAATGAAACCCAAATAGAACTCTATATTATTCTAAAAACAACTCTGTTTTAAACTTTAATGATAAACTCATAAATTAAGCATAATCTAACATCTATTTGTATGCGGGGTTAGTATAGTGAAAGGGATATTTGCAATCCTTTTCTAAGCTACAAAATCAACACATGCTAACACATATCATCATCTAACCTGCAAAAGAGAAGCAAAACAGTAAGCTACAACAAACTAATTAATAAAAGAGAAATATGCATGTACAGGAAATAAGAAAGAGTAGTTAGATTAAGAAATTGCATAAAAAACATAAATACAATCACCAAATTGCTGGTGGGCCCCCCAAAAAGTCTTGGATACCTTCTACAAGCACACCATGATCTTATCAAAATGAATTCATCATCAAAACATGAAAACGCAGTTCTGGCACAATTTTGGCACAGTGAAAATGTCAAAACAGAGTAAAACAAGTTTCTGGCAATTCAGATGCTTGTATTACTTGATTAATAATCTAATGGTCACTCTATCAGTATTTATAGGCTTACAACCCAGGTGGTCAACCACAGGAGGGTCGAACCACCTCTAAATTCAACAAATTACATTAAATGAGGCCATAACTAACAAAACAAAGGCAACCAATAATCGCCTTCTTTGGACAATTGAAATCAACTTGTCTTGAGTTTAGTAGTTGGAGGGGGCGATGACAAACAAAACCCATGTGACTGATTGTTCCATCACTGGCCGCCAATTCCATAACCGCCAACTTGCCTTGCATTTTTGTGCAATACGAGGTGCTGGAACGAGTGTCGGATCGGGTACTGGAACAAGTGTCGGAACGAGTGCTGGATCAAGTGCCAGATGAAGTGTCGGATCAGGAAACATGGTGCGTTTTTCCCTGTAATAGCAAAAAAACATGAATTAATTATTGGAAACCATAAAATATGATAAATTAAACTCGATTGAATCACTAAACATGAATTACACGTACCTTACGTCGATCATACCATTTTATCATCAAATTCTTCAAAAAGATCCTTTGAAAGATGAAAAATGCATATGTACATATGGAAAAAAGTGTATAATAACATCATTAAAATGATCATAATCTTGGGCCCAACAACCCCTCTTGAAGGCTTATGCTCTTTCTCTTGGATGGTAATTTTTTTGGTGAACTAGGGTTTGATCTCTCTCTCTCTCTCTCTCTTGGAATTGGTAAGGAAAATCTGCATTTGTTAGTTATTTATTTCTTGTTCTTGGTCATTGTTGGTTGAAACCCTAGGAGGAGTATGTTGTATACACCCTCCATTAAGCTTCATATTATTTTCTAAGTTTATAAGTCATGTTGGGAAAGGGTTGCTTGAAGAAGTAGAAGTGTGTACACCCTCTTAGATTTACCCTAGTTTGATTGGCACACCCTAGGGAGTAAGATGATTTACACCCCGAGGGATCTTGTTGATCTAACTTGTGTTTTAAAGACTCAATTCACCCATTTTTTAAAGGAACTAATTTGAAGTTTTACAATGGAGAAATAAATCGTTTTCCTTGGTAAACGTGATTTAGTGAGATATTGATCTTGTTCAAGTTGGAAACTTTTTTGCATGTTAAGAGCTTGTCAAGGCCACTAGGGCATATTGATTGGCTTGGTATTATTAGAGATATAACTCATTAAAATATACAGCCATTAGGGATGAAAAAAAATATTTATTCTTCTTACTTATAACTCACATATCAATTGTAAAAAATTGCTAATAATTTTCCAGCTTAATCTACTAGTCCTAACGCATATTTTGGGTGGATTTTTGGCAAGTTTTGGTGGCTGATTTTTCTTCTGTAACAACTTGTTTTCTACATCCATAAAGGCTGAATAATATCTCCGTAGGACTTATTTATTACAACCTTGTTTCATTGCTAAAGTCTTGTGCTTTTATACTAGAGTTATACTAGTATTTAGCTAGCCTATCTCTTGCATAATTTGGTAGACTTTTAACATTTATTTAGCATCTTTAACAAAAAGCTTAAATTTCTTGTCCACTTGAAATATATATTATATACTTGGTTTTTCTTTTGTCTAGGGAAAGTATTATCATCATTTGTAGGTACTCAAATGATCCAAATGGATCCAAAAATTCAAAGTTCCTGTATTTAGAAGAAACCAATGCCATCGTGTAGTGCTCGTTGTGTGATTCTGGAAGTATATTCTTTTTTGAAAATGGACTCCATATGGCGAATTTATCGTGATCTGAAGTTTTTTCTAAACAGGCAAAAAAACATCAAAGGTTGAAGTCAACTGGTCAAAGGCCGTACATTTGACGTGGCAAATGATGTCAGCAGTACATCATGCTAATGTTAGTAGGACACATGGCAACACCAGGACGTGCCACATGGTAGCCAGATTTTTCATTTTCAGGGGTGATATGGACCACTAAAAATATGACACGTGGCACTATACAGAAGTGACACATGGTGGTACGGATTTGATGTGGGCCAGTGACATAAAGACACGTGTCAGTATGGTTGTGAGCTGGCATTGAATGTACAATTAATAGAGTAGGTGATGTGGCATTCCACTGGGAAATTGATGTGCCTCAGGCCAATGAAGTGGTGACATGTGGCCCAATCAAAAGGCACCATGTGGCACCCCAGATTGGACCAATAAGGCCTGGGTCAAAATTTGTTGAAATACGACGGTTTTGAACCCTCGACCTATCCGCATGCAATGACATAACAAACCTTCCACTAGCCACTAGTGTAGGTATGTTCCTTATTAAACCATGTGGCACATATTAGTTTTAAGGTGATGTTGTGTGAGATTTGGGAGATAAGCGTCTGGTCGGTAGGGCTAGCCTGCCAACCAAGGCATTGTACAAGGGGGCCAAGGATCAGGCCTTACCAACTATGTTACAAGGAAAATCTCTCTATGGCAAGGGGTAAACCACAATAGAAAGAATGACTGCAGAAATCAACTATAATCCTAGGTATGCTATATAAACAAATATGCTAACAAGATAAGATAAAGAGCCTACATTGTCCATAGGTTCAATGAAGTCCACCATTGAGCACTTGAATCAAAGCAATACACCTGCAACTTGTCCTCAACAACCAAGAAACACAAGCATATAATGATAATATATAAAGTTATCACATTCAATAGCATAATCCATCAATGTTCATAACAAACATGCCCATGGAATAACAATTCAAATATTTGCAAGATATTAATTGGATGAGAAAAGAGTATTTCTATTAAAATGTAATCAACAGAAGTGAATGAATTACAAAATTCCGTGTCGACACGATTCAGAACTGAGAAACTAAGTCCCTTCCAATTGGGCCTCCACCACTTCAATCCACCACCAAAGGCAAGCTCATATAAGAGAGACAATGAGATTCTCAATCAAGTAGGGAAGACCTTGGGGGTTGAACAATGTGTTCAGACTTAAAAGTTCAAAGGGATGCAGACTCAATATGAAGTGAATAATTTATCCAGAGTAAATTTTCTCTCAAAGTTGAATTATTCTCCTCTTTTCCACAACTTGGATATGGCCCATTTATAGCCTTCAAGTGGAACTAAAGGGCTGAGTCATAACATTTCCAGTATATGGAAGTTCAAGGATCATGGATCTCGTGACGTGACATGGAAACCCGACACCATTTTTTAATTTTGGGCACAAGACCCATTGTACACAGCCTGTAATGGTGCAACCTACGTATACGCATGTTGTATAATAGTTAGGGTGTGTATATGTGGAAAAATATTATTTTTAGGTCTGGGATTTGCAAAAAGGGACTTCAAGTTTGCATAGGGAAATGGAAAAAGGCCTTCTGAGAAAATTTGCATAGGGTGAGGAAAATATTTCTATAACATATGCCCCCTAATGTGTGAGGTCATAGGAGTATCTGCGATGGCCGAAATACATTATAATACCTAGAAGTGGAGTAATGGAGACCCAACTGGAATAACTAGTTGCTCATGAGAATATTACAATCTGTACTAACTTTGCGCACATGGCTGCCAATTTGAATTACACTGCAGATGCATGTGAAAATATACCAAACAACTGTTCATGGCCATGAGTAGGAAATACAAAGGTGGCTATATGCCAAAGGTTGTCATAGTCATGAACATGGCCCAGTAAAACCAGTCTCAAAATCAATCTGAAGATATGTGTATACAATGGAGTACAATCTGATCTCCCATGGTCACTGAAGTCACATAGGTACTGGTCCAATGAAAGATAGAAAAAACTCATGAAAATTGTGACTATGAACTGATGTATTCAAGTCTTCGACACGATTCACCAAAGGTGCAAGTCTACATTGTGCGAATAAAGGAGTTGAGGTCGAACACAATGAGACTTTGTTTGATTATCGGTCATTAAGGTATACTGTTAACAAACGCGAGACAACCTACTCATAATGAAAGTAGGTATCAAGGCACCAAATACATTCTTACAAGTGTGAATAAAAGTGTCGGGGTCGAACACTTGAAGAATATTCAATCATGGGACATTGATGTATTCCCAATTGTCGATGGCGGGAGAACATGCCACTAATGACTACAAGCCTCTAGGTAATCACAAGAATCTTGGTCTCATTTCCAAAATAGATGGGCTGAATTTGATGGAAGGAGACCCACTGAAAGGATAGCATTGAGGCAGCTCTCATCATTCAACATGAGGTACAAAGAGGGATCTTGATGATTTGGAGGAAATTGGACGAAGAACATGTTCATGAACCAACAACTCTGTGAGTCTTTCATGTGTGTTAGATGCAAGCGATACAAGAAAAAGACCCTCTAAATAGCATCCAATAAGGAAAATTACTAACAAAGGTGAGGAAACAACCAATAAGGATAATGGAATCCCAGACACTCCACGAATCCCAATGTGTGAATATATTTCTTGTCATCGAACACAAGGGAAACCCCCCAGTCAGTGACCAATGATGAAATGTCGACTGCTAGGTTCAAGGTTACCTACCAATGATGAAAGTAGGACTAGTGTGCATAATAGGACTACAACTTCATGTAATTCTGAGACACACTGAGGGTATGGCTGACATGCAAAGTCAAGAGTTCTAAGGAATGGCCAACACAAGTTGATAAACATCCTTTGAACAAGAGCATGAGACATATGGAAGACTATGGAAGCATAGACTCAATGATGAAACTTTGTGATGCAGGAGGCACCAATCAAACTCTCCATAGGGACTGGAAGAGTAACTAGTCGGGGGAGTAAACTCTAAGTAGCAAGCTCAACTTCCTATGGTCATGCTAAACCCAAAATTTTTATGACATGTGGACTCAAAAGTTTGTTCTCTATTCAAAGGTGACACAAATGCTGCCAATATAAGATAATATTCTTTTCCCGCCCGTCTTTTTTTGTTTTTTCATAGTCAAATGAATGTTATGATACAGAGGAGGAAACAAGTGTCACAAGTAAGAAACTAGTTCCAATAGTGTAACATACCTATTCTCAATGCAAGGAGGTCCATGTGGGAGATGGAAACTCGAGGGAATGTTTCCTCTTGGGTATAGGATGTCAAGATACAAAGGATATAAACAAGGCTCTACTTGGATGATGATGCAAACTACTAAGGTGAAAGGATTATAATGCAAAAGCGAGAACCGACAATAGGCTCAATACTGCAAGCAAGAGAATGAGATGCAATTACAACTTAACGCCAAAAAATGTCCCTTTTCGCAATCTTAGTCTACTTGGTTTGAAAAGGGGGTGAAATTACACCAAATAGACATCCTTTCAAATCGAATTTACAAGTGTGAAAGAGACAAGTTCAATCGAGAATCTTTTCACTTTTTGAGGAAGTCGGAAAAGAGATTAAACTAGACTCATTGGGAGTCCTCTAGGTATAGGTCATCATTCTTATGAGTAATAAATGAGGTTCAAACATAAAGTCATGTATTAACTATAAGGGACTCTCGATCCTACAGACAAAAATATCTGCATGGGCACCGAATGGAGCAGGGGATCTAACTAGGGTACCCATGTTTGGTAAGTCTCTACCATTCAAGAATGACACTTCTAGTTGCAGATAGAAGGTTCTGTGTTGTTGTTAAATGGGTTCATACCTAAGGCATATGAGATGCAGTCATAGGATGATGCAAGTGGACATAATGGATTGGTGACCTATCCTATATGATGGATGGCGAAGATACCTGTCCAAAGTTACGAACGGGTGACATGGCGCTGAAAACCACAAGAATCATTGGATAAAACCACCAAAACCAACTCCAACCACTGTCATATTAGTACATTAGACCAAAATACTAGAAAAAACTATGAAAATTAGGTAACATTTTTCTATAAATAGTAAAAAAAACCAATTTTACTATACCATTTGTATTTTTTACCCAAATAGTGCATTTTGGACTAAATTTCCCCCGAATTTCAACTGCTGATTGTGGGAGCTACGAGCGATGGAATCAAAAACCGACTGGACTAGGTAATTCATATTTCTCCTCTATTTATTTCTAGTGGATTAAAATTTGCAATTAGGTTTCCTTTTCTGAGTATTTTAAGGCGTAACTTAGAAACTAAGGTATACGTGGGCTATAGATTATCGGGTCACATATATGTAGCCCTATACGCGACTGTGTAAACTGTATCTCATGTACATGTCTGTGGATAAGAATTTTAAGATGTTTCTAAATCAAAAAATGGTTTGAATCTTGCAGGATAGTACTAGAGTGGAGAGAAAGAGAGCATGAAGAGGTGGATGCTACAGTGGAGAGAGATCTAGGGGCTCAAATAGCCTTAAAACAATGTGGGCTATACAAGTTTTGGGCTCTCAAAGGTATGAAGGCTCAAGTGAGACTACTTCAGCTACTTGTGAACTATTGGGATCTAGATACTGATACCTTCAACCTTTGTGGAAAACCATTGAGGATTGAAGTTGAGGACATCTACTTATTGAAGGGATTGTCGCGTCGGGGTGAGGTGGTTAACCTCAAAGACCAGGGAGTTGGGAGTGGCATGAACATAGAGGATTACATATCCACTCATTACATTGCAGGAACCGAGAAGGTAGGGAGCTAACTCCCGATCGGAACAATCAACAATCTGAGTCTCAAGATTGTTTTCCTAGTGTTGACACGGATCACAGGGTCGACCTCTTTGCACCAGGAATCAAGGCCACTTATGTTCTACTCAGTGGAGTTATTGCGACCCACGATTTACAACTGGTGCACATCACTATTGGCCAACATGAAGAGTCAACTGATAGACTGCAAAATGGGAAGAAAGAGGAACTTCAGGTTCGCGTCTATCCTTTGTAGTTTTTTCTTCGAGTAGGTTCCAGGCTTGGGACCTAGTCACCTAGAGTTGAGATTGTTCCGCATGGACCTCATGATCCAGCCATGGCATGGTGGACCGAGGTGATGAGGTAGCAGGGGGTTGGTAGGGTGCCAACACCCTACAATGATGAGTTTTTCTTCTGGTGGAGTCGGCAGGTGATGGCTCTGGAGGACTACCCTTACACATGGATTGACTTCAAAGGAGATCCAAGTTGATATTATGGTAGTTACGGGAGGTATTTACCTCCACGTGTAACCTTGATGAGAATAGAATATTCTGGGAAGCAAGAAGTAACCCTAAAGCATTGAACATAACCCTAGAAGACAAGTCAGCTCAAGGAAATAATTAATATTAAGTATTTAGTCTCCAGAATGAGAAGTCGGCCCAGACATCTCAGGAAACAATATAAATACAAGTAGCCAGACCTCATTTTGTACACACTTCTCAGAATTGTAGCTGGGAACAAGTGCACACTGCAGAAACAAGGCTAGTGCGCAGGTTTGGGGAGCAACTGTAGCTGTCATCTTCCGCAATCTAGTTTCCTGGTTTAGGCTCAGACTTTCTATTGGTTATGGTTGGAATTTCTGATCAATATTGGTTATATTTATGCATTAGCCTTGGTTGGCTATTGGTTTTCTTCTAGAATCATTCTCTGTCAAGGTTAAGGTGCTCGAGGGTGGCTTCGGCCTATGGTTGGGTGACAATATTGCTATATTGTCTATGGTTAAATGAACACATCCTATATTCTAACAGGTTATGGGTCCACACTATCTTCGAACAGTCTAACCGCTGAAATATAGATTGGTAGGATTTGCTCAGTTACAGTTGTAGTTGCAGCCAATTTTTGCTGCAACAAAAAAACCCTAACCCTCTCCTTGAGGCACCTTAAGTGAAGAGATTGACCTAATTTCTGGATAGACTAGTGTGCCCTAGCCTAGTGCATCTCTTGGTATTCTCAGCAAGCTAAGATGTCAAGTTTGAGTTTTTGGTCAAAATCAAGGGTTGACCAAGTCAAAGCAATTATGACTTACTCTATGAAGTCAGAAAACAAGTTAGAAGGGGATTCTAACTTCAGAGCATGGAAGACAAGGATTAAACTCATCCTTTCCAAGAATAAAGTGTTGGATATCGTGAAAGGAAAGATCGTGGAACCACAGTTCAAAGAAAGAAAAGAGAAGGAACCTCAGAACGTTGCAGTTTTGGAGAAGTTCAAAGACAATGACATCAATGCCATGAGTATCATAGTGGATTCAATAAAATACCACTCGATACCCTACATCTCCCATCTTGACTCATCTAAGAAGATTTATGATACCCTAACAAACCTCTTCTCAGTCAGAAACATTGGACAGGTAATGAGTCGGAAGAATGAGCTTTGTGACATGAAAATGAATGATGATGACAACATAGCATCACACTTTGTGAGAATCTCTCAGTTAAGAGATCAACTACAAGTTATTGAAGAGATCATTTCAGAGAAGGAATTGGTAAATATAGTACTCAATGGTCTTCCCAAGACATGGGATGCATTTTCCACAAGCATGAACACAAGGAAGGAGTATCCTACATTTGAATAACTTTGGACTTGCTGTGCACAAGAAGACCAAGCAGGATAAAACATACTTCTTCTTCTAAGACAAGGTAAGAATATTCTTCATAATTCATGTAAATACCATGTTTACATAGTTTATGTACATATATTGCATATATATTTCTTAGAAGATAAAATATTCAAAGAGAAACAATACATATGGAAGAATAACAAGATAAGGATTGATATCATGATGACTCTAAGACAAGCAATGAACATGGAAATATGAAGTACATTGACAATCCTTAGTAACAATTCATGTGGAAGCTACTAACATACAACAAACTGCAAGATAGGCCGAAATCATAATCAAACTTGAAGAAACTTGGAAGAAGTAAAAACAAAAAGAAGTCAACAATCAAGAGAAAAATTAGAAAAGGACTTGTGACACTTTACACAAGGCAATAAGGATGCAGACGAAAGCATGGAGTCTCTCAGTTGGAGGGATTCGATTATGTAATTCCAAAATAAGAGCATGCATTCATGCATGAAGCAAGGATTAGGAGGGAGCTAATCCTAGATAATATGATCCATTGAATATTATGAAGTATCTATCCATGTTCCCATCAATGGTAGAAACCATGAAAAGAAGCACGTGTTTAGTTTGACTTTAGAAGAAGTCTTCTTCGAAAAGAAGACTTAAAGTATCACTGGTTGTCCATCCACATCCATGATCCTATGATGAAATGAATAAAGTTGGAAACTACATGGCATGGAATCTATAGAAAACTCCATGGACCCAAGAGGAAAAGAGAAACATGAGGAAGAACATGAAGATTCCAAGAGAGAAAGAAAAGCCAGAACAACTAGTCATTATATCAAGAATCACAAGACTACCATCTTGTTTTGAACCCACTAGAAGAAATCAATCAAAATAAATAGAAGTTTTGATGAAGAATAGTGTATGAAAGACTTATGAATAGAAGCATTGCGAAATTCAAAACTAGAGGTTTCCCTGGATGGAGGGAGAAGACTATGATGATTTCTTGTTCCAGTAAACCTGACACACCTTTACATGAGCCATTATATCTTCTGCAATATCCATGGGTTGGAGTTTACGTCAGATGAATGTAAGGATTCTTCTCCTCAGCAGAGTAATCAAACAAAGAAGCATATGTAGAGAGACCTCAATATTTTGAGGTATACTAGAAAGAGACTCTTATATGCAGATGGAAGAAGACAACTTGGTCGAGAGCCTCCAATGCATAGTAGAAGCATGGTGAAAACTTTCCATAATAGATATATTGTATCAGAATGGTTACTCAGAAGTCCAGAATGATGGATTTCTAATCCATGACAAGCTCTCATGATGACAGAAGAAGTGCCACTTGAATATGTTCCAGTTTGATATTTTCCACGATGTTATGAGCTAGCAAGAAACAAAAGAACTAAATCCAACTATGATATACTATAATGATCAGAGCTATATGAATCCTTCAGATAAAACTAGTGTTCCAGAAAGACCGAAGTACATTGAGATCAAGCATTACTTTCTCCTTTATGAGGTCCAAAGAGGAGAAGTGGTTCTCCAATATATCTCCACAGATGAACAGATAAGAAGATAATTTGTTAAAGCCTCTATCCAAGATGAAAGAGTTTCCATACTCAAGAAACAAGATGGAGGTCGTGGAGATGGCTTCCTTATTGAAAAGGGGAGATATGACTCCCAGGTTGGGAGGGAGAACTGATGTGTTATTAATTTATGGACAATCATTTTTCAGTTCGAAAAATGGTCTAGATCGAATGGTCATTTTTGTAATGAAAATGGTTCGATGGATTGTTGATTTACCATCGACAACGATTCCCCTTGTGGCCAGTGTGGGGGAATGGTCTAGGAAAATATTTCTTCTTGACAGTCACTCTTAGTAGTGGTAAAGAATATTGGTCTGCCTTACTGGGCAGTCATTCTTTTGAAGCTCATAGTTGTGAGTAGTTTCGAAGAATGGTCTATTTTGGAGGTTGGTGCAGGACAATCATTTCCTTAGGAAATGGTCTGGACAATCATTCCCTAGGGAAGATTCATTCTCTCCAGGTTTCACTTTGTTTATTGCCAGAGGAATGGCCTAGATAGGTGAATGGTCCAGGTTCATCAATCAGGGACATGCATTCCCTAGGGTAGACTCATTCTCTCTAGGTTTCACTTTGTTTAGTGCCAAAGGAATGGCCTAGATAGGTGAATGGTCCAGGCTCAGAAATCAGGACAATTATTCTTCTATGCTGGAGAAGAATAGTCCAGTAGCTAATGACTGATGTTTTACCTTTTAAGGGAATATGCTCTTCCAAATATCATAGATGTGAGTGGAAGAATGTCCCAGATGATTCAGTTTATATCATGACATTATTTTTCTGTGCACGTTGATATCAGATGATATGATTTCCATGGAGATTGTATGTCTCTGGATAGTAGATGTATTCTACTGTGGTGGATTTGTTCCACTAATTGTGACTATATGTCACTGATCAAGTAGCTCTATGCTACTTGGTGTGGTAGTGTACCACTGTATTGTAGTTGTGTACTAATATGGATAGACACGGTTGTGTTCTATTGAATGACATTGTTTTGATTGCCTTGTATACTAGCAATAGTGTTGAAAATGATTATCAGCTAGATGGATGATCAGTGTACTGATGGACAGAGATTCTCGAGATAGAAAATGGTCCAGGACATTTATTCTTCTAGGACATATGCCTAGATTAGAAGAATGGTTTTTGTATCACTCCTTGGAGTGAGTGACTTATTCAACATCATGTTTGATTACTCAGATGGAGTATGGTTTCAAGAGATGATGCAGTTGATCTTGTCAGATGACACTAATAGTGATGATGGTACTCGTGATCTAATCATGAGATAATTTGTACAACTATGATGATGCTACCAATTCAATGGTATGTTTGTGCTCAATACCATTGCCTTCAAATGCCTCCCTAGCTAGGAGGGACTGTTGATATTATGGTAGCTGCAGGAGGTATTTACCTCCATGTGTAACCCTAACGAGAATAGAATATTTTGGGAAGCAAGAAGTAACCCTAAAGCATTGAACATAACCCTAGAAGACAAGACGGCTCAAGGAAATAATTAATATTAAGTATTTAGTCTCCAGAATGAGAAGTTGGCCTAGACAACTCAAGAAACAATAAAAATACAAGTAGCCAGACCTCATTTTGTACACACTACTCAGAATTGCAGCTGGGAACAAGTGCACACTGGAGAAACTGGAATAGTGCACAAGTCTGGGGAGCAGTTGCAGCTGGCAACTGTCGCAATCTGGTTTCCTGTTTTAGGCTCAGACTTTCTGTTGGTTATGGTTCGAATTTCTAATCAGTCTTGGTTATCTTTATGCATTATCCTTGGCTGGCTATTGGTTTTCTTCCGAAATCATTCTCTGTCAAGGTTAAGGTGCTCGGGGGTGGCTTCGACCTATGGTTGGGTGACAATATTTCTATATTTTCTATGGTTAAACGAGCACATCCAATATTCTAACAATCCAAACATGTCGTTACCACCAGGTTCCACCTATGAAGACATATGTATGCCAAAGTTTTTTGAATATTTCTTTTTTTTGTATTTTTGCATAAGAAAACAAAAATATTTTTGGATGATGTCAAGTACTAACTAAAAATGTGTTTGATGCAGACGTGCGTCCATGACGTCCGGATGGACTTCCATGACACCGATGAAGGCACCGGGGGGATGAGACAACAAGAGGGGATGCTGATAGAGTGCTTCAAAACGTGCAGGGCAACTTGTCTCGATTGATGCAGAGGAGTCCTATGGTTCAGGTAGAGGAACTACTGGAGGCGATGCAACGACAGGTGGTAGGTGTGCCTCGTGCTTGGGTATGACTCTTTCGACATCTTACAAACTCCATAGTGTGCTATCATGACACTCATCCGACGCCACATGCATAGATGTCGTGATTACTGTATGATTGACCGTATATGTATTTTGAGGGTGTGAGCCCCAATTTTTTACTATAACATCATAGTTTTTGGAAAGATGAAATATATAAAACATTGATCTTTGACTTTACTTATATTACAATGTGCACATTGATGAAAGTGTTTTCTTTGCTTTAGTTATGTGAAAAATGCCAATATAAAACAATATTAGCATATCCATCGAATACATAATTATAAATTCTACATATGTGATGATAAGTAATAAAATAAAAATGTCGTTCCAAAATTCGTACCCGTAAGAATCGTCAAAGTAGAGTAGGGTCACGCACATGGTAATTGTCATTCAACTGACATACTACTAACTGGGAGTCCAGGTGAACTTCTAAAGAGTGAATACCATGTGAAATGACATTGTGCAAAAGTTCTATAACAACGCTATATCTGGCCACATTATTCGTGGATGGCCCTAGGCAAACACCATCTGAAGACACCAGTAGACCCTTGGCTAAGTAAACAATCCAAGCGGTGGAAGCCAAGTTACGTGTATGATGATTGGCCCCGTCTGCAAATCCTAAGTAGACCGAAGACTCCATTAACATCTTCCAACCAAGGGAAAACTTGATAAGCAAGTCGAAGATAAAAAAGATGGAAAATATATATACAAAGAGTTACGCCCAAGCTTGGTGCTCAAGCGTAATATCTTTTCAAATAGAGCCCATTCTTGGGCTCTATTATCGCACAATTTGTAGTTAGGATAAAAGATAGATGTGAAGAGTAAAACAGGTGTAACTGAACCAATCCCACCCAATGTCACCTCGATAGGAAGGTTCTTTCTGTTTAGGGAGGTAAGGACCAAGGGAGACATCCCCGGTGACCTAGGGTTTTGAGAAGGCAATGCATTGTAGGATAAAAGATAAATTCCCCCCTCACAAGTCACCACCAAGCAGCTAGTTTGACTAACCAACCAATAAAGAGAAGTATAACCAAAAGGAGATGCACCTGCTCGAGACAAAGCAACAAGAAAGATATATATGCAAGCTTACTCGCTTGGTTAGTACTTCATGTAATCAATGACTATCTGATATATAAGAAATTGAGCAACAAATATTGATGAAGTCAATGTTTATAAAATAGCAAAGATGCATAATATTACTTATTCAATAAATGCTAAAGGAACGTGGCATTCAATGTAAAAAATAACACTTTGTTTTAATGATGCCTTAAATAACCATTCAGTTGCTCACAAGTAAAATGATAGTTGCACAATGATGTTAATTGCAAAAGGATGACTGCAACAATTAATTAGTAGGGTTGGTATTAGGCTAGGGTTAGAATAGTTAGGGTTTTGTTCAAAATATTAAAATTTGTTTTGATCGCAATAATCACATGCTAGGCCTTAGATCAGTGCGTTCCTAGGGTAAATGGAGTCAAAAGGAGGACGCAGAAGCTGAAGGATTAAAGATAATAGTAAGACTAAGGACATGAGGGTTATACCTTGAGCTGTTTCTATGGCAAGGCCTCAGGGATGAAACCCTATGGGAGAGAGGCTCACTTTGGTGTAGGGGAACTAGGCCTCAGTTCTCTCTCCTCCTTCCTTAGCTCAATGGAAAAACGGCTAGCTCAAAGAATTGCATAAAACCAAGACAAGAAGGTTTGCAAGCAACGTTTTGCTATGGCAAGGCTTTACTAAGAAAACCCTAGGGAAAATCGGCTCACCAAGGTGTAGGGGAACTAGGCCTTGATGCGTTTTCTCCTTCTTAGCTTCAATAAGGTAAAACGGCTAACAAAGGAGAAGATATATTTTAGTGTTTCTAAGGCAAGGCTCAATCCTCTTCAACAAGGGATAGAAAGAGTAGAGTGTTGCTAAGGCAAGGCTCTCTCTCACTTCAGAAAAAAAAAATGGCTAAGACTTTGGTGGGGACATGAGACAAGGACCTTCTATGTGTTCTTGTCACCTAGGGTTTCTTCAGAAAATTACAACAATATATGCAAGAAATAACAATACAACCATTAAATTAAGAAATTTTGCAGAAATTTACTCACATTTCACCAAGAAATAACATAACAAACCCTAGTTGTAACACCTTCCACCAAGAGAAATGCCAAAATGCCAATAAAAGACTTCCTTCAACAAGTGCGCCTCACAATTTCAGCCAAGAACTCCAAGTGTAGCGCAAATTTCAGACCTCACTAATGCTTACTAGGGCATATTGTCATTCCCCCCAGACATGGTCAAGTGGGCGAGTATAAGATCCAAGCATTTGTTAGAAACAAAATGAATTAAATGCACATATTCAAAGGTTTTTAGGATCAGAGTGACACATACCATGATACCCGGACTCATTACCTCATGGAGCAAGAACCATCTCTGACACAAGACCAAGTCGATGGTGATGGATCCTGCTGCTACTGGAAAGGTAGAGGCACTGAAAGGGAGAAAAGATGGGCCCTCCAGGGCCATGCTAAAGTCAATCAGTCTCTCGGTACTCCATGACTAGAACCTGTGGGCCTCGAGACATGATCTCCTAGTTATCCTTAAAAGTGGGGGATAACATCTAGCTCCAACTCGGGGACATGTGCTCACCGTAGAGCGCATCAGAACCTCAGCATCTCTGACATAACATGTTTACCTGCTTGATTTCAATAGCAATATTAGTAAGCGATTGGGGTGGTGATACCACCGCAGCACACACACACACACACACACACACATATATATATAAGACTAAAATGAAACAATCATGAGTGTGAATGTAAAGAAAACTACTCTAACATGCAATGCAGATGGTATAGTACAATGAATGCAAAATGCCTACCTACTTACCTGCACTTACCTGCTGGTTGTATGTTAGGTGTAGTCAAACGACCAATGAAACCAATCCAACAGCGCCTCACAATACCTGCCTTTGTGGTTCATCATAGAAAAAAACATTGATAAGTCAAGCACAAAAATGACATCGCTTAGAACATATATCATATCATCGGAAATCACAAAGTCTAACTCATGGAGGCGGGTGAGAGGGATAAAATCATGCCAGTCAATGTCCGAGGAAAGTAATCAATCCACTTCAAGAAGGGGTCATGAAAATTCCAAGGTTCATAATATTGACTCAAAAGATCCACAAATTGGCTACAAAGGACGTCCTCACATTCTAAAGTCAAGGAAGGGATCGACAAAGACCTAGCAAACGACTGGCAAGTTCTCGAGGGAAAGTTAAGAAACTGAGATGATAGAATTAAACTTGTAGTACTCAACCAATCCTCGGGCTCTAGGATTTTCCTTAAAGGAAACTTGATATAAAAGATATAATTCCCAACTACACCTTTAATGATACAACAAGGTAAAGTAATAAGAGGTGGCTGGAAAAGTACATCATGAGAAATTTCTTTGGGCAAACATTGTTCTCACTCCTATCAAAGCCAGAGCACAGTGGTGGTTGATAATCATCTTCATAGAATAAATCCAATTCCTTGGAGGAGTACTCATCAAAACCCTCAAGGTAAGACCAAAAATCATAAGAGAAATAAGGTACTAGGTCTTCCTTGGGTGTTTTATTGGTAAAAATCTCATCTCCTTGTTGCCACTAGTCAAGGGTAACATGTTGTGATAATTGTAAAGGAAATATTTGGAAATGACTCTCAGTGTCATACATGGGATCCAAATCAAATCTAATTACATCCCACCTACATCTCCCGACATGTATGAAATCATCAATGTTATCAACTATGTCACTGTCTGTATCATAACATGCAGGATTTGAAATATTCGAAAACTCATTCACCTCCTCCTCATCTCCCTCATCATAAAGTCAAAAATCATCAAAATATCGGGGAGGAGGGTAACTTACTATTTCTTCTTGTGCAGGAGCTCTAAGGGCTTGGGTGTATTCAACATGAATCATTGTTTCATCCTCATGAATTGCCCCTTCTTCTTCAATTATACAACAAGGAACTTTGTTCAAGGCTTCCATTTTTCCTTCATTTTTTTAATCATGGAACAAGGTGTCATCGGAATCCTGAAAAGGAAAGAAACTAACCTCATTGTCCTTTTGTTGTGCAGGAGGAAATGGTTCATGCATTTCTTCATCAGGGGGAGGAGTGTAGGTTGGTACTTTATCAATTTTCTCTAGTTCCAGCTCCTCAACCATGTCTTCATTCTGCTGGTTAAAAACTTGTTCCCTTCTTTCTTGTGAATTTTTAGTAAAGACCTCAAGGGAAATTAATATTTCCAAATGAAAGGAATCTGCAGTAGAAGAACATCCTTCCTTGAACAAGGACATATTTGCCTCAATTTTTATAGCCATGTTATATGCTTCTTTGAGGGTTTTTAGATGCTTTTTGCTTAGGAGAAAGCTTAAATGTCCCATAAATGCATTGGTATAGAGATACATGAGGTACTTGTCTTCAGGGTAATGGCTTCTAGGAATCTATAATAGCAACATATGAAACCTAATATCGAATGCCTTGACAGTCTCATCCTTTGTTTGTCTCATGCATTTGATCCTCTTAAGTAGTAATTGGCTATCTTCCAATTTCATGCCCCAACTCATGAGAAAGGTTTCTTCTAACTAGTCCATAGATGTAATGCTAGCAGCTGGAAGATTATCATTACCATCTTCTAGCATTCCCATGTAGAGTGGTAGAGAAGAGATTCATTACCAAGTCTTCAACATCATCACTGATAGGGTGGAGCTGAAAGAAAGCCCAAAAATTACTCATGTGATAGTCGGGTCTTTCTCCATCCCTACCAGTGAATCTAGGGAGCCATTTTTCATATTTCGGGGGCATTTGTCTAGGGTATCCTAGGATTGTAATCATGTATAAAGGCTTGTAGTTTCTTGGATCCCATTGTGAAGTCATAGTTGGTTTTTTCATCAGTGGAGTCACCAGATAATTTTCTTGAAACTATCAAAAGATAAGGGAAAACACTCTAAGTGGAGTCGCCAGGTAATCTTGTAAGATAAAGGACTCTAGAAGTAAGTCTTACCGAAAAGTTGTCGTCTTTGAGGACGGTTTGACTCAGTGTTCCCCGACAACGACGCCAAAATGTTATAGCACAGTTTGTAGTTAGGATAAAAGATACATGTGAAGAGGAAAACTGGCGTAACTGAACCAATCCCACCCAATGTCACCTCGATAGGAAGGTTATTTCTGTTTAGGGAGGTAAGGCCCAGGAGAAACGTCCCCACTGACCTAGAGTTTTGAGAAGGCAATGGATTGTAGGATAAAAGATGAATTCCCCCCTCACAAGTCACCACTGAGTAGATAGTCCAGCTAACCAGCCAATAAAGAGAAGTATAACCAAAAGGAGATGTACCTGCCCGAGACAAAGCAATAAGAAATATATATATGCAAGCTTACTCGCTTGGTTAGTACTTCATGTAATCAATGACTATCTGATATATAAGCAATTGAGAAATAAATATTGACGAAGTCAATGTTTATAAAATAGAAACGATGCACAATATTACTTCTTCAATAAATGCTAAAGGAACGTGGCATTCAATGTAAAAAATAACACTTTGTTTTAATGATTCCTTAAATAACCATTCAATTGCTCACAAGTAAAACGATAGCTTCACAATGATGTTAATAGCAAAAGGATTACGACAACAATTAATTAGTAGGGTTAGTATTAGGCTAGGGTTAGAATAGTTAGGGTTTTGTTCAAAATATTAAAAGTTGTTTTGATCACAGTACTCATACGCTAGGCCTTATATCAGTGCGTTCCTAGGGTAAATGGAGTCAACAAGAGGACGTAGAAGATGAAGGATTAAAGATAATAGTAATACTAAGGATGAGAGGGCTAGACCTTGAGATGTTTCTATGGAAAGGCATCAGGGATGAAACCCTAGGGGAGAGAGGCTCACTTTGGTGTAGGGGAACTAGGCCTCAGTGCTCTCTCCTCCTTCCTTAGCTCAATGGAAAAATGGCTAGCTCAAAGAATTGCATAAAACCAAGAAAAGAAGGTTTGCAAGCAACGCGTTGCTAGGGAAAGGCTTTACTAAGAAAACCCTAGGGAAAATCGGCTCACCAAGGTGTAGGGGAACTAGGCCTTGATGCGTTTTCTCCTTCTTAGCTTCAATAAGGTAAAACGGCTAACAAAGGAGAAGATATATTTTAGTGTTTCTAAGGAAAGGCTCAATCCTCTTCAACAAGGGATAGAAAGAGTAGAGTGTTTCAAAGGCAAGGCTCTATCTCACTTCAACCAAAAAAATGGCTAATACTTTGGTGGGGACATGAGACAAGGACCTTCTATGTGTGCTTGTCACCTAGGGTTTCTTCAACAAATTACAACAATATATGCAAGCAATAACAATACAACCATTCAATTAAGAAGTTTTGCAGAAATTTACTCACATTTCACCAAGAAATAACATAACAAACCCTAGTTGTAACACCTTCCACTAAGAGAAATGCAAAAATGCCAATAAAAGACTTCCTTCAACAAGTGCACCTCACAATTTCAGCCAAKAACTCCAAGTGTAGCACAAATTTCAGACCTCACTAATGAGTGAGTGAGATATGATGAAAAAATGAAGGTAAAAACCCTCAATTTATACAGTACCATGACCTAATTTCACTTTTAGGTCATAAAAAGGCCGACAAGGCCAAAATACTAAAATCATATTGTTTTTACATTAAATGCTTAAAATTAAACCCTAATCAAGCTAAAGAGATACGTCATGCCCCTTTTAGGGTGATGTTATCCCCTTCTAGGCAAAGTGCAACATCCTGGAGAAAAATGTTATCCCTCCTTGGGCTTCTCCAACCTGAGACACGTGCGAAAACTTCCCCAGCTATCTCCCAAAGTGTTCATTCTGCTAGTTGACTTCATGGTCATGAAGGGTGACGTACTAGGCCTCCCAAGGCCAATGTGCCACTGAAAAGAGCACAATCCCCCTAGGTCAAGCTCTACTGGGGTGCCTCTGCAAGACATCCTCCTTCTCTCCTATGAAAACCCCTATGTATGGTCTCTACCCCTTGCTGGGGTCTCAACATCTATTTGGTGGGATATTCAGCACCATTGAGGTTCGAACGGATCATATCCCCATGTGTACTGGTCCAAGATGGTACTTGTCCCTTGGGCATGATCCTGCGCATCAACAACTAAGCCCTCCATGGGCTCATAAGTCACAGGGATCATAACAATGTTAATCACATCTCATCATCAATATTATTAAACATGTGCATAAAACCCCTATTACCCCAGTTAAAATCTTAAAGACATTATACAAGACTGCAATACAAGTTTGAAGAAAGTGACAGGGTTCCCTATTGGGATAGTGTCCACTGGAAGAGGAAAGTTTCCGGAAGAGACTTCATCTGAGCCATGTAAGTGGGTGAAGTGGATGAGGGATGTCCATGCAAGTGGGTGTAGTGAGAGAAAGGGAGTGAAATTTTTTCCCTGTGGGTGCCTTTTTAGAAGGTGAGATGCACCTGTCCTGGATGCAACTTGTTAGCAACAATTTTTGTCTTGGGCACAAAAGTACCCAGGTCTGCAGGTTGCACGAGAAGTGCCCAAGCGCAACACAGAAGAATCTCTTTTCAGGTTACAAGTCAAGCGAGCAGGCAAAGTTTTGTTGTCAAGCGGCCGAGACCCATCTATAAAGCTGATCAATGGCCATCAGGATCTCGGGGCTACCAAGTTACCCGAGATATAGCGTCAAAGAAAGCACCTATATTTCAAGACAAAATCTGGGTCGTCTGATCCAGTGACGCATGGCACAAGATCTGGTCACGTCAGCATATCGACATTTGGGAGTTCGAAGGGTAAAGGTTCCTGGTAATCTCACATCTCGAAACCCCAAACCTCGAAGCATCGAAAGCACCCAGAGTCGGACCCATGGTTTTGGCGCCTGGTCACAAAGGAGCAGGCCTGGAGGAGGGGTGCTAAGATTTATCATTTGGCAAGACGCGTCCCGAAGAGTCGAGAGCGATCTTAGTCGTTCATCCCAGAGGGACATATGGTGTGCAATTAGGCTCTTTTCCTTTTCGCCCATCGCGACTTCGAAGCGCAAGGAGCAGCTCTTTCATATCCCCGAGACGCGAAGCATCGAAGATGTCCCAGACCCAGGCCCACAGTATTACTGAATTAGTTCAGGACCATCAAATCAGAGAGGGGTGTGTGGCACCCATTAGGCCCTCTCAAAATTTCATCCATCGCAACTTTGAAGAGAAAGGATCTGCTCCTTCCTATCCATGAGCCCTGAAATGTAGAAAGAACCTTTGAAGATAGGCACAAGGTCACAGCCCGTAGTTGCTTGGAGGCGATAGAAAGAGCTGCGCAAAGGGCCGAATCGCCAGGTATAGCTGTATAAGGGATAATCATGTTCTCTAGGTGCCAGTTCAAATTAATCTCAACCCTGATACCTACTCGGATTAAATGAAGAAGAGAGAGGGTGGTTGAAACCTCACCTCACTCGTTAATTGCAAGGTATGGATGTCCGGGCGGGAAGTCTGCCCGAGATGGTCCTCTGTACTGGTTCTTTCCATAGAATCCATGCTGAGTCCTCGACTCACCATGGAAGCCTGCGCATGCTACTTTAGAATTTAAGGGCTCAACTACCCCCTGGTGTGATCCATGCAGAATTAAGGTGGCATATGACAGAAGAGTGCAGGCCAGATTTGATTGAAGAGACACCTCATCCCGAAAGTCTAGGAGGACTCTATTGGGCAAATGTTTAGGAGTATATATACTTAGTTTTGATATTTTTCGAAGGATGAAAGGTAGAGGGAAGCTCCCGATTGTAAAGTTTTAACAAACACTCTAGTTCTCTGGTTATGCATATGTATGTAAGATTTCTTGTTTAATGACAGACAGTTTTCTTACCCCATCTAATTTTTATCTCATACCAAGGGAGTTCATGATTGACTGATTCACATGAATTATTGAAATTATTTTACGTTAAAGGATTTATTATGGCATTGTTGTTTTCTCCGGTTTTCTGCGTTTGAATGTAAGAAGATCTTGCATTTAGATGTTTTCTCCTACAGTCTGTTAGAAACCTGATGTTTACGACAGACCTTTGTATTTCTCTTATACAAATCTTCCCCCTATTCACCCTTACTACAACTCACTGTCTGAAGTTTATCTAAGACCTCACTTTCCCATGCATGCCTGGCCTAGTTTCAGAGTTAGAACAATATTGTTTTGAGTTAGCTTCCACTCGATCACCCCTTTTTATAAACAAATCGTGACATAAACTGATGGGCATCAGGCTTTACTCCTGCTGCAATCCAGGAGTGACTTCTAACGCTAACACAATTTTCCAAGCCCATTCATGCCTTTTATTCTTTATTCTTTATTCTTATTTCTTTTTCTTCAAGAGGCTAATCAGGGGACACTGCCCTGGCGTGGTGACTAGTGGTGACAGTGTTACCCATAAGTAATTTCACAGAAATGAGAAGGCTGGCTCATGATGAGACCCCCTTTCTCTTGGCCATGCAACCAAGAGTCACTACCCTGGCGTGGTAACCAACTAGTGGTAATTTCATACTGCTAGGTACCCATGGACCTAATAGGTTGGCTCGTTATGAGACCCACTATTCTCTGACTAGATCTTGTTTTATTATTTTACGGGTCCCTCTTGTTTCTTGTTGAGAAGCCTTTTATTGTTTTCTCGGGGATCCCTGGGAAAAACATCTTGAGGTTTATTCTTAGGATTTTATCTTTTTCCAGCTTTCTTTTACCTTTTGGCCCTTTAGCCCCTTCTTCCCACAAGGTAAGGTGTAATCCTCAAATGATAGGTCAACCCAATGCCTGGACAAGTGTAATGGGATAGATGAGCGGGAAGAAAGATGAAAAAGTGGTGCTATGACGGGAGTGGACGATGGCTTTTCAGAAATCCCCCTAGTGGAAAACAAGAACCTATAGACACAGGCTTACTAGGGTATCCCATCATTCCCCCCAGACATGGTCAAGTGGGTGAGTATAAGATCCAAGCATTTGTTAGAAACAAAAGGAATTAAATGCACATATTCAAATTTTTTGAGGATCAGAGTGACACATACCATGATACCCAGACTCATTACCTCATGGAGAAAGAATCATCTCTGACACAAGACCAAGCCGATGGTGATGGATGTTGCTACTATTGGCAAGGTAGAGGTGCTGAAAGGGAGAAAAGATGGGCCCTCCAGGGCCATGCTAAAGTCGATCTGGCTCTCGGTACTCCATGTTTAGGACCTGTGGGCCTCAAGACATGATCTCCTAGTTATCCCTAAAAGTGGGGGATAATAGGCTCAACCAACATATCCCCTTCGTAATCTTCTAATTCATAGGCTCCTTTTTATAAGACATGTCACACAATATAGGGACCATGCCACATGGGTTTGAACTTTCTTTCCCCCAGTGGTTGTTTGTTTTGGTCGTATAGAAGGACCAAGTCACCCTTAGTGTACTGTCGAGGACAAAAAGACTTATCATATTGGACCTTGACATGTATTTTATTTGCTTCAACAGTCGTAGAGGCGTCTCGACGCTGCTCATCTAGAATCGCTAGGTGTATGAGGCATTGTTCGAGATCAGAAGTGTCAGGTAGGAGCGCAACTGCCAATATAATATAAGGGATTTCACATTCAATAGGTAGGATCGACTCAACACTGTGCACTAACTAGAAAGGGGAAAAATCAGTGGAAGTATTAACCAAGGTTTGGTATGCCCAAAGTGCTGGATAAAGCATGATATGCCATTCAGATTTGCTTTGGCTGACAATTTTTTTCAAAATGGTCTTGAGAGACTTGTTCATGGCCTCTACTTGTCCATTTTCCTAGGGGTAGTAAGGGGAAGAATGACCATGTCTAAACCCTAGTTTTGATGCTAATTCTTTCATCATTTCATTATGAAAGTGACTTCCATGATCAGTGACAATCTCACTCGAGATTCTGAACCTGGCTATAACCTGATTGAAAATGAAGAATGAAATAGTCTTACCATTGGATCTAACTATAGGCATGGACTCAAACCACTTAGTAAAGTAGTCTACAACCACGATAATGTGTTGATTCCCCCCAGCCGAAGTTGGGTTGCAATCCAGAAAGTCCACCCCCCACTTGGTGAAGGGACTGATGGTAATGACTGCATGGAGAGGGGTTGGATGCAAGCGCATTTTTCGAGTGAACACCTGGAAGGGGTGACACTTGTTAACCGCTTTGATGCAATATTTAAAAACAGATGGCCAAAAATAACCAGCTCGCAAAAGTTTTTGGGTTGTCGCAAGCCCGGATATATGACCACCACAAGCCCCACTGTGGCAGTTGTTTAGAATAGACTCAACTTATTCATGATTCAAACATCGATGCAAGATATTGTATACTCCTCGTCAATACAGAGTGTCACCGACGATAAGGTAGTTCTTAGCTTGGTATCGTATAAGTCGTTGATCATCTCACAAGAGATGCTGAGGGAAATTCAAAGTTTGAAGATAAAAAACAATATCTCCATACCAGGGGTATGACGTCGAGACAAGGAAAATGTGTTCATCCACAAATGAATCAACATGAATAACATCGTCATTTGACCAAGGGAATTCAGATATTAACTCTGCAAAAACTAGTGATTTTTTGGACTTCGCAAAAGCGAAATCGAGATCGAATTCGTGTATAATGATAATCCATTTATTGTACTTCCTCCCTATGATACGCCTTGTAAGGACATATTTAAATGGATTGAAATCGACAATCACTTTATTTTTGCAAAGAAATATATAGTGTCTTAATCGTTGAACTGCGTGAACGACAACCAAAGCTAGCTTTTCAACATGAGAATACTTGAGTTCAGGGCCGACTAAATTTCAACTAAGATAGTAAATGACGTGCTCTTGGAGCTCTTCATCCTCCTGAACCAACACCATACCAATCGTCTCTTTAGATGTGATGATGTAAAGTAGGTAGTCTCTATTGTAGTCCAAAGACTACTTACTTTAGTATAGGCATCGATACCAAGGATTTCTTCAAAGCATCAAAGGATTCTTGGGCTCGCTCATCCCAGATAAAAGGAGTGTCCTTCTTCAAGAGACACATGAAACCCTTAGTAATATTAGCATAGTTCACTATAAAACGTCATAAAAAGTTATCTTTCCCTTGTAAACCTTGAAGTTGACGAATAGTGCGCGGGGGAGGCAATCAAAGTATTTCCTCAACCTTTAATGGATCTACCATGATCATAGTCTCAGAGACTAAAAATCCTACAAGTCGACCTGACCTAACACAAAATATGCATTTATGAGGGTTCAAATGGATGCGATAATGGCAACATCTTTCAAAAACTAGCCAAAGGTGCTCAGGGTGATCCACTCTCTTACAGGAGTGAGCAATGAGATCATTGAGATAGGCTTCGACTATATGCTTGAGATCATGAAATGCGAAGGTCATAGCTCATTGGAAGGTTGCTCCAAAATTCTTAAGGCCGAAAGGCATATTCTGGTATGTGAATGTGCCCTAAGGGAAAATAAATATCATCTTATGTTGGTCCTCGAGCTTAATCTGAATTTGGTTATACCCCGAAAATCCATCCAAGAAAGAAAAAAATTCACTTCCTGCACATTCATTGAGAATCTGATCAATGAAGGGTGTCGGGAAGTTGTCTTTGGGACATGCCTGATTCAGGTCACAAAAATCCATGCATATGTGGATGGTTCCTTACTTTTTATTCACAGGAACGAGATTGGATACCCATTCAGTCAAGGGAACCAGGTAGATAAAGCCAACATTAAGCAATTTTTCTACCTTTGCCTTAATAGCAGGGGCCTTCCTAGATCTAGATCTCCTAACACAGATAGCGAGGCATTCCTCTATGAAGGACACATCTGGAGTACCTCTAGAGCCAACATCGCACAAGGGGTTTGACCCAGATCCTCAACAATAGAGTAATTTTGGATGGTTCTAGCATTAGGATTATGGGTAGAGTGCTTGAGTACTCCTTTCGAAATATGAGGCAAGGGCTCTGGTTTTTCGATCTGTAAAGGCATATCTAGAGGAGGGGGAGAATCTAGACCAGGTACAGTCTATGGAGAACTATAATCACGGGACCGAGTGGCTACATTAAGCTTAGATTTAACCATATTTATGCATAGATGGTCACCGTCTTGCGTTGGTGGGTTTTGATTCCCACCCATCGTATTTCTAGTATTTGAGGAGCTCAAGGCCATGTGTTGATTATGTGGAAAAGGATTAGTCAACACAATTGGCGGTAGAGATAAAAGCCTTGCATCTTCCGCAAGTTTGGGGCATAAGTGGGTATGGTGGTCGTCTATACAAAGATTGAAGGGAAAATTCACCTTCCACCTTTATTTCTTTCCCTCACCAGCATTATTATTTGACTTCTCATTATTACTGTTGTCCTTGTGTTTATTATTATTCTTCCCACCCTCACGATTGTTACCACGTCCTTTCTTTTTATTCCCTCCTGGTTTTTGGTTACCATTCAGGTTAGTTGATGACTGTACATAATGTACATCCACTGACTGAGTGGGAGTGGAGGACACAGACGAAGCTGGCCCTCCTATAGACTGGTTTAGAGACAAATATTTCAACTGGCTTGTCACCAAGTCTGCAGATTTCACATTGGCAGAGCCTACAATGCCATTGGCATGAGGCCTGGGCTTTTGTCTAGGGTCATAGTTTGACCTCGGTGCGTCTGGGAGAATCTCCTATAACATCCCAGACTAAGCATATATAAGATCTAACAGTTGGGATTTAAAAATCACTTCTTCCTCAGATGTAACCCCGGATGTAGAAACATCTTTCGAAATATAAGGTTGTAGAGACTAAAGGAACCACTCTAGTGTTGGGCTCCGGATTTATAACATTTTCTTGCTGGTTCTTGAGGATATTGTTTACTCTCCTGAAGTCTTTTGTTTAGCAAATGGCATTATTTCTGTGCCGTTACACATATATATTCCATTGTATACAGAAACCATGAAGTGCTTCCAAAGCCACAAATGAGCGAAGAATTCAACTATAAATGCAACAATAATCCTCTTCTGCGGAGAATAGCTG
>JZKD02S1679318.1:49227-66490 GCA_000966675.3 Picea glauca
TTGCTGCTATAGATGTTCTGCCTTGGTGAACCCTGCAAGGCATGCAGAGCGGTCTCTATTTTACTCATCTGCTGACAGATTGACCGAGAACAGTAACTTTTCTCTCAAATTTGAATTCTTCTCCTCTTTTCCATAGCTTGGATATGGCCCATTTATAGCCTTCAAGTGGAACTGAAGGGCCAAGTCAGAATGTTTCCAGTATATGGAAGGTCAAGGATCATGGATCTCGTGACGTGACATGGAAACCCGACACCATTTTTTAATTTTGGGCACAAAACCTGATGTACGTGGGCTGTAATGGTGCAACATGCGTATACGCATGATGTATAATAGTTAGGGTGTGTATATGTGGAATTATATTGTTTTTAGCTCTGGGATTTGCAAAAAGGGACTTCAAGTCTGCATAGGGAAATGTAAAAAGGCCTTTTGAGAAAATTTACATAGGGTGAGGAAAATATTGTTATAACAAACTAGCGCGTGGACACATACCTTCTGTGCGACCAAGAGCAGGGGACTCGGGGCAGAGGACAAGGACAAGGGCACTTGGCATTGGCCACATGGGCACTCATACGACCGAGGTGTCAAAAGTTTAGAGGAGCGGCCTAGCGCTCGGCCATTTTGCGTTTCCACATGAACAAGAGCCCGAAGGAAGGGGGTGTGCGCCAATTAATTTTCTAGGAGTGTGTTTTAAACTTTGGAAAGTGGATTTTTGATGATTTTTAGGCCTATTTGAAGGGATTTTGGCCCTAATTTTGGGGATCTGAGCCCAGGAAGAGGCCCAAATCATGGGGGGAAGTTGGATTTCGACCCCCAAATCCAAATATACTTAACCAAGCCTATTTTCCATGGAAAACAAGTTCAGAACAACATAATGATGAATAATTTGTGAAGTTCAAGCCATTTTTATGCAAGGAAGCCATTGAGGGAGAGAACTTTGGAGGCCATTTCCAGGAGTTCTACTCCATCTTTCTCAATGTCGTTAGTTGTGTTGGATTCTTGAGGTTAAGAAGAACACAACCAAACCAATTTGTAATCCAATTGATGTACTTTTGATGTACTTTTGAAGCATTGAAGATTAATAAGAAAGCATCCCCCACTGAGACAAAGGCCCAGAGATGTAGGCAACTTTGTCGAACTCCGTTATCAAGTTTTGGCGTTATAGTTTGCTGTTCTTAATGTTCATTTTCTGTTCTACATTATTTATGATGGCTGCAACATTCTTTCATTAAATCTTCTTCTTCTATTTAAATCCTAAATGGTAAAATAACTCATGCATAAACTTAACCATAGTCTTTAAAATATCATTTTTGGATCGAGTGGTATCAGATCATGTTGACAGTTGGTTGTTTTTGAGTATGTATGATTACCAGGGAAAATCTAAGTCATGGTGAAGGAGAGATTGTAGAAGGAAATCCTGAGATTAGATCAAGAAAGAGGACATCTCAAAGTGAGAAGATGACATCAAGAGAAGGACTTTCTCAACACAAAAGAGAGTTTCAAAAAAATTTCGTTGCTATGTTGGAGATGGCAAAAGTATTGTATTACTTGGAATGGAAGAGATCGGTTCAAGGAGAATATTCAAAGAAAGACAAAAGTGAAGAAGGAGAGGACCCTCCAAAACCTCCTCCTTCACCTCCTTCATTTCCATCTTCTTCTTCTTCTTGAAGTACAAGTTCAAATCCTACTTCTACAAGAAAACATTCTCATAAACATAAGCCTGACATGCCATTACTTAAAATTGATGTGAAATTCGAGTTTTCCAGGTATAATGGAGAATTCAATGATGAGAAGCCCTATAACTGGGTCAGATAGATGGAGGTATATTGCAGTGTGAAACAAATCAATGATGAGGCAACCAACATCAAATTGGCATCGCTTAGTCTGCAGGCTGGTGGCAGAGTAAGTTGCAACATGGTACTCAACAAATTGGTAATGTATTCTCATCATGGAAAGATTTTATTTTTGCACTTAGGAACAATTTCTATCCTTTGGGGTATAAGGAGAAGGCTTTAATTGAATGGAAAAGTTTTAAATTAAGAAAAGAACAATCGGTAGAAGAATACACAAACAAATTTTGTAAGATGGCTTTGATGTTAGATATTCCATTACATACACAGGAAACTCTTATGAAGTATATAGGAGGTTTTCCTGCACATATTCGTAATACAATATTTATGTTTGGACCTACTAATATTTATGAGGTTTCTGTCCAAGCAACGTATATTGAAGCAAGGAAAACTGGAGTTTGTGTATTAGGGGAATCATCTTCAAGGAAAGAAGGCAAAGGCAAAGGGAATGGGAAGAAACAAAACTCAACGATAGTGAAGAAAGAGAAGCTATCTTGCAAGCATTGCAAGAAAGAAGGGCACGATGATGAACATTGCTGGAAATTACACCCAGAGAAGAAACCAAAGTGGTTCAAAGAGAGGAAAGGGAGGAAAAAAGTTGCGGCAACAACACATTCAATAGAGTTGGCGTCAAATTCAGGTGATGAGACTAAGATCACAACAATTGGTTTGTCAAGTGATGATTATGAAGATAGATGCAAATTGTTTCATATAAGGGTCATAATGAAACATACTAAGATCGATACATTGTTAGATAGTGGATCTGAATCTAACTTAATTTCATAGGAAGTGATTAAACAATTGAGATCGACAACTAATTTACATCATAAACCTTACTCACTTAAATGGATAAGCAACAATCATAAATTTCCCATAACAAAGCAATGCACTTTAAGGTTTGAAATTTCATCAAAGTTTGTGGATGAGGTAACATGTGATGTGGTGCCACTAAATGAATGTGTAATGGTCCTAGGAAGCCCTTATTTATATGATCGCAAATAAATCTTCTTCAGGGAACATAACCAATATCACTTGTTTAATAAGGGAACTTAATATGTTGTACATGCTCATCATATAAAAGCAAATCATAATCTACTAAGGATGGAAAAATTAAGAAAGGAAGCATATGCAAACAACATACCTATTATTGTGCCAAGTAAAGAAGTTGATCTTAAGCATGAAAGTAAAATGGTTGTAGCATGTAGATCTATCCATACTTTGCTTCAAGATGAGTTTTTGTCATGCAAGCTTGTAGAGAAGAACATACATGTTGGTTCATTTTCAGTCATGTTTCTGATATGTTTATAGCTGCTAATGTTTTCTACATGGATGGTAGTGGGTTCAGAAAGATGTGAAAAAATGCAAATGGCTAACAATATGTGTTCAATTGTCATGGTTATTATGCAATTGATTGTGATGCGATAGGTGCACATGACAAATTTAATAGAGAAAGGACAAGTGGGGAGGTCTATCCCACACTTTATGTCTGGTTAATATCCTTTTGGAGGACCAAAAGGTCTCAATGGGGAGGTGTGATCCAAATGGATCCAAAAATTCAAGGTTCTCCGATTCAGAAGAAACCAGTGCCATCATGTAGTTCTCATCATGTCGATTCTGGAAGTATATTCTTTTTCAAAAATGGACTCCATATGGCGAAGTTATCGCAATCTAAAGTTTTTTCCCAATAAGCAAAAAAAGTCAAAGGTCAAAGTTAGTTGGTCAAAGGCCATACAACTGACGTGGAAGATGACGTCAAGAGTACATCATGCTGTCGTCAGTAGGACACATGGAAACACTAGGATGTTCCACGTGGCATCCATATTTGGCATTTTTAGGGGTGATTTGGACCACTAAAAATATGACACGTGGCACTGTATGAAAGTGACACGTGGCGGTACGGATGTGAAGTGGGCCAGTGAAAACAAGACACATGTCAGTACTGTCATGATTTGGCAGTGACTATACAACTCATAGAGAAGGTGATGTGGCAGTCCACTGGGAAATTGACGTGGCTCGGGCCAATGAAGTGGCAACACGTGGCCCAATCATAGGGTGCCATGTGGCACCTTGGATCGAGCCAATAAGGCATGGGTCAATTGTTTTTGAACTCCAACAGTTTCGAACCCCTAACTTATCTGCATGCAATGACATAAAAAACCTTCTGCTAGCCACTAGGGTGGGTATGTTCCTTGTTAAACCATGTGGGACATATTAGTTTTAAGGTGATGTTGCGTGAGATTTGGGGGATAAGCGCTCGGTTGGTGGGGCTAGCCTGATGACCAAGGTGTTGGACCAGAGGGCCAAGGACCGAGCCTTACCGACTAGCGCACGGAAACATACCTTCCATGTGACCAGGAGCAGGGGACCTGGGGCTGAGTACAAGGACAAGGGCGCCTGGAGTTGGCCACATGGGCACTCATACGACCAAGGTGCCGAAATTTTAGTGGTGTGGCCTTGCGCTCAGCCATATGGAACTTCCACATGACCAGGAGCCTAAAGGAAGGGGGTGTGTGCCCAATAATTTTCCAGGAGTGGCTTTTAAACTTTGGAAAGTGGATTTTTGATGATTTTTAGGCCTATTTGAAGGGATTTTGGCCCTAATTTTGGGGATCTAAGCCTATGAAGAGGCCCAAATCAGAGGGGGAAAGTCGTATTTCGACCCCCAAATCCAAATATACTTAACCAAGACTATTTTCCATGGAAAAAAAGTTTATAACAACAAAATGATGAAGAATTTGTGAAGTTCAAGCCATTTTTATGCATGGAAGCCATTGAGGAAGCGATCTTTGGAGGCCATTTTCAAAATTTCTACTCCATATTTTTCAGTGTCATCGGTTGTGTTGGATTCTTGAGGTCATGAAGAACACATCCAGACCAATTTTTAATCCAATTTATGTACTTTTTATGTACTTTTGAAGCATTGAATATTAATAAGAAAGCCTCCCCCACCGAGACAAAAAGGCCCGAAGACGTAGGCAAATTTGTCGAACTCCGTTATCAAGTTTTGGCATTATGGTTTGTTCTTCTTAATGTTCATTTTCTGTTCTGCATTATTTATGATGGCTTCAACATTCTTTCATTAAATCTTCTTTTTCTCTTTAAATCCTAAATGGTAAAATAACTCATGCATAAACTTAACCATAGTCTTTAAAAGATCATTTTCAGATCATCAAAATTCTTGGAAACCTTTGACCACTACCGAGACTCATTCCAAACCCTTATTCCATTTATAAAATTGACCTACAGGGGTATCCATTCATAAGAACCACTTTCCATCTCATTCCCCCCTAGGGTCACCCGAGATTCCCCCCTTGAGGTGATCAGTTCTTGAGGTGATCAGTTCACCTCTAAAGTGACGGGAGTACCTATCTGAGGCGATAGTGGGTAGGTTTTCCCTTAGTTTTTTCCATCCCATGGATTGGGTCATGATTTTCCCAACCTACAGTTTGTGCGATAACATTTTGGCACCATTGTCGGGGAGGATTTTGAATCCTCCTTCATTCCCTAATGACACTTTGGAAAGCTACTATCTCAAATCATTTACCCATAAATTTCTTGGTGACTCTAATCAAAATATGTTCCCCTTCCACCCTTAATAATCTTGTCCTAAAGCTCATCTGGCAACTCCATTATGGGACATACTCGAAAGGGGCATTACCCGACCCCCGAAAAACTTATAGACATCATAAGACTTCACCCAAAAAATCTATTCCTCCATCATCTCCCACTTCCCATGATTTTCCATCTACCTCTCTTAGCCCTCCATCTTCACCTACTTCCTCTAGACCTCCACTCTCATTCATGCCCAGTTCACCAAGTACGACATGGATCCCATGGGTTAAAGACACATACAAACCTTTAGACATGACAAAGATCCCTGGATCTCCTCACAAACTCCCAAGCGACTTCAAGGAATGGCTCCCTAGCTTTTCGGGAGATGACCTCGCTACAACCAAAGATCACTTAGATGCCTTCCTCCATGCCCTTGAACCCTATGACCAACATGAAGATGTCCAGATGAGACTCTTCTCCTACACTCTTGTTGGAAAGGCTAAGGAATGGTATGATAGTATTCTTCTAGGAATGATCATGAGTTTGGATCTCTTTCAAGAACATTTTTCCAAAATATTCGAAAAAAACAAAGATTACCAATCCCTTTATGATCAGCTCTATAACTACACAAGAATTTCGGGAGAAAATATAAAGGATTTCAATGATAGGTTCAATACCCTCATGGGGAGTTTTCCTCAAGATTTCAAATCTTCTCAGAGTACCATCCTCAAGTCCTCCATGTCAACCATGAAACACCCCTGCGGAGTTCTAATCAGAAAGAGACGCCCTACAACTCTATTTGAAGCCCAAGAAAGGGCATGTGAGATATAAGAGAACATGACCTTGTATTTTATCCAAGAGGAAAATTGTCTTGAGGAAATCATTCGCATTAATCAATTTGATGCCTTTGTCATACCAGACCCTCCCCACAATATCATGACATACCTGCAGAGGGAACAAGAGGAGGCTGCTAAAAAAGTTGTTGGTCGCATGATAAGGCTGTTAGGAAAAGAAAAGGAACACGTCCCCCAACAAATAAGATTTTGAAGGTTGAAATAAAATGAGCAACAAGGCAGGATGAAGAAGAGTTTTTGAAACATATTCAACAAATTCTAATAGAGCTACATAGGGAGAAGGAAAATGGTGTCATCAAAAGTGAGGAGAATTTTTTTTCACCAGAAAAGACCAAAAAGGAATATTTTGTAAATCACGTCAACATAACCCATCAGGTTCTGGATGAGGGGATTGGCATCACCTTCATTTTGGAAAACTCCCTTTTCATTTACGAAGAAAATAAGGAAGGATCTTGGGGCTTAGAATTTGATGGTGCGCACTCAAGCTCAGGCTCGGGCGCATGAATAGTCTTGAGATCACTAGAAAACGAGACTACCATGTTCTCATACAAGCTTGAGTTTAACTGCACAGACAACATCATCGAGTATGAAGCCCTTATCCTGTGTATTAATCTTTCCATTGATATGAACATCAAGTCCCTACACGTAAGAGGATACTCTGACTTGATCGTTTCACGGGTTAACAAGAAATTCACTGCTAAGAACCCAAGGTTGAAACACTACAGAGATGTATTTTGGGAGGCCATGAAGAATTTTGATAACTTTTCGATTAAATCCATCCCTACGGAAGAGAATCATTTGGCAGACAACCTTGTTGTTTCTACTTCTACCTTACAACTTTTCAAAGAAATTGGTCTCTATAAAGTGGAAGTAAATTTCAAGCCTTCACTACCTGATAACTTGGAACATTGGAAGGATTTTGATAATGAAAACCAGATTCTGCGTTTTCTCTAGAATGAAGGTGAATTCTCAGAAGCCCATATAAACTTATTTGCGGAAAGGGAAAATATTGAAATCATTGATTTACCTAACGGACCCTTACCTAAAGGTTTCATCCCCCTAGAGACACTTTTTTTTATCAAATGGCATGTATAAGGGGAAGCCTTCAAGAAAAATCAATTACGAAGTCATTGAATTCAATATTGGCACCGAGGAATCCCCAAAGATGGTCAAGTTTGGAAAAGGAACAATGCCTGATGAAAGGGAAAAGTTGATTTCCCTCATAAGATAATTTAAGGATGTTTTCTCTTGGTCTTACGAAGATATTAAGGCTTACTAAGAGGAAATTATACAACATGCTATTCCCCTTGAAGAAGGCACAAAACCCTTCAGACATAAGCTCAGGAAAATGAACCCAAAATTTGCCCCACAAGCCCAAAAGGAGTTGCAAAAGATGGTTGAGGCAGGAATAATTAAGCCTATTGGGTACTCATATTGGTTATTTAATCCAGTCATTGTCAGAAAAAAGACTAGTGATATCAGGATATGCGTTGATTTCAAAAATTTAAACTAGGCTTTGCTTAAAGACAACTATCCTATACCAAACATGGAGTATCTTCTGCAAAGGGTCACCAGAGCATAGATGATGTCCATGCTTGATGGTTTCTCAGGATATAATCAGGTGTTGGTAAAGGAGGATGACCAACTAAAAACTGCTTTCACCACCCCTTGGGGGACTAATAATTATTTGAGAATTCCCTTTGGACTAACCAACATAGATGGGAGAGAAGGAACAAATCAACGTTGTCGTAAGCGAAATTGAGAACAACGAATGGTATTTATATATCGTTTATTACTTAAAGAACCTCACTTGCCCTGATCATTTGGTAGATCATAAGAGGAGAGATATAAGGCTCAAACTATGACATATTTCTTAACAGAAGACAGTCTCGGATGGAGGAACCCTGATGGGGTGATCCTCGGGTGTGTGAATAAGGAAGAAGATGAAAAGTTAATGGTTGATCTTCATTCAGGGTATTGTGGAGTCCATTTTCCAGTTCGCACTACTGCCCATAATATCTTAAGGGCGGGATATTATTGGCCCACTATTTTCTCCGACACGCATTGGTACGTCATATCCTATCAACCATATCAATTCTTTGTCGGAAAACAATGTCTCCTTTCCCTTCCCCTTAAGCCAGTCGTCATAGAAGCACCTTTTCAGAAATTGGGACTGGATTTCATTGGCAAGTTCAAGGACAACTCTAGTAATGGTTATCGATGGTTTTTTACCACCACTGACTACTTCACCATATGGATGGAAGTTATCCCAACAAAGAAAGAAACATAAGAGGTTGTGATGAAGTTCTTTGAGGAAACAATTATCACTAGATTCGATGTTCCTACCAAAACAACCACTAATAACGCTAAAGATTTTAGCTCGATGGTGCTCAATGAGTTCTGTTTTAAGTATAGAATTGATTTTCCACACTCAAATTATTATCGTCAAGGAAACAAATTAGCGGAATCCAACAACAAAAACATCATGAATATTGTAAATAAAATTGTTGCAGAAAACAAGAAAAGTTGGGGATAGCAAGATTAAGTATTCCTTGTGGGAAGACCGCACAAATACTAAGACCTCTATCGGGAAAACTCCTTTTGAGTTAGTTTATGGGTTAGAAGTGCACCGACCTATAAAACTCCATATTCTAGCACTACAAATAGCCCAACAATTTGCCACGTATAAAGAAGCATTACAATGGTGAATTGATCAACATATGGAATTGGATGAAACTCGAAGAATGGCCCTTGATCAAATGGAAAAGAATCAAGAAAAAGTAAAAGGGAATTTTTATCGTAGAGCAAGGGAAAGAGATTTCAAGAAAGGGGACCAAGTCTTGATGTGGGACAAGAGGAGAGAAAAACTTGGAATGCATCAAAAGTTTGACAGTCTTTGGCTAGGGCCCTACAAGATAGAAGAAGTATCCAAGCCAGACTTTTTTAATGTCTACGATAGAAGGGAGGAGGATGCCATTATCGGTAAATGGATCCCTCCTCAAGCGTTATTTTCAAACAATGTCCACTTGCATAAACAGAGACCCGCTTCACCACCATAGTTCCATGATCATCGTGACGGTATCCACCACATCAACTAGCTTCTGGAAGACACTGGATCTTGCTCGATGAGGTACAAGTTAGGTATTATGGTGAGTGTCATTTCAACATTTTAGGCATTTGAGTTTGTTGCATCTATTACTGCTTTTGATTATGTAACTTTTCCTTGGACATTATGCTCTTTGCCCTATTTCACTTTGGTAGTTGACATTGTGCCCTAGTAAATAGGTCACCCTTAGGGATAGGTTTGCTACTGGGAGGTCCTCTTGATGAGTCATTGTTCCATTCTCGACCATACTTTTCACTTTCCACACTTCATCCCCTCGTCCCCTTACCTTTTGGGATTTTCGAGTGTACTAACACAAGAAGGAGTTGTCCCTCATTTCATGGGAAGAAGGGGCTGAAGGCCCAGAGGCTTGTAGCTAGAAAAATATAAAAGACAACCATTAACCTTCTAGATGCTCACCAGGGATCTCAAGGATAATGAAATGTCTCTCGTAAGAAACTGATGGGACCCATGAAAAATAACTAATACAAAATGCCAACCAAGGTGGAGCATATGTGTGCATTGTTTTAATGCTTAGGTAGAAGCCCCACACATGTGTTCAACTTGGGGAAGCATGATGTGACCATGGTAGAGTCAAGGTGGGCATTGTTTTTCATTCTTAGGTAGAAGCCCCACCTTGGCTTCAATCTAGAAACATGTTAAAAGAATAAAAGGCGATAAATGGGCTTGGAAAAAGGTTGCATTGAAAACGAAGGTGCAACACACCCTCTACAAATGCACCCATAAATGAAATACTACAACCCCTTGTATGTCATGAACCCCATGCCTAAAATTCTTACCCCCATCCATGTTACCTCATCCACATGACTTAGAGAAAGGTCCGCTTGGGAAAGACTCCTAAACTTGAGGTACGATTCACCCAATAGGTTGCTTTGTCAACCCTCCCATGCCTAAACTTGGAAAAATGCATAGGGTCTTTGAACACTTGCCTATTTTGATGAGGTAGTTTGGATGTACATGCTTAGATGGCTCTTTTGTTGATTTTATTTACTCATCATGATGCATTTGACTTGAGATCCTTGGAGGGCCTATTCATTGTCTTTGCAGGACCTAGTTGGTGGACAATTTTGGAATCATCAAACTTCAAGAAGATCATAGAACTATTGCAATGGGACATTTTTCAAGAATAAAGTTAAACATTTGATGCAGAATTGGTATTTTATTTGTTAAATCAGATATCAAAATATTAATGGTTAGTTCCTATGGTTTTATCATTGCTATGATTTATTCCTATTCTAACCTACATCTAACACGATTTCCATGACCATTACAAACACTCCAAAATATTTCATCTCCACTTATTATTCACTATGTGATCGTAATTCAAAATCATTTGTCAAAATGTTGTGTACACTTGGTTGAACCCATATTCATAACCCGCCACCTCGATGATTACACCATAGAATCAACAATTTCAATCACAAGTAAATAATCCCGACATGAAGAGGTCTTTGATAGTTATAAGAACCATAACTAAAAGACAGAGGATAGGAAGTCTCTAGCACAGAGTGAAAAAAAGTATTGAAGCCAAGTATCAGAGAGGGTTACAACGAGAAATGGAATTATGTTTTGAGCCTCATGGAGCAGATTTAATAGACTTTGCACCCATAATGTATGGTAATATTGGAGAAGGCGGGTTGGAGACAATTTTTTGAAAAAATAATTGGGCATATAGAATACATGACTACAACATTTTCTCAGACCTTTGATGGAACGTTACCTTTATCCTTGAGAAAACCCTGCAACCAACAAAGGAGGACGACAATCTTAGAATCTCCATAACTGCGGGTATGGAGATATGGAGCTGTTTTTTAAAAGATTGCTTTAATATTGATTTTTGGAGAAATGTACTGTCGAGAGGCTTGAAAGTAGGCACGCATAAACCCAATCAATAGGTAAATGCTACCTCTATCTCCCATCCGGTCGAGCGCTTAAAATTGAAATTTTGTTTCCATGTACTCTCACTTCATTATATTTATCTATTAGATGGTCACTACAAGAATTTAACCGTCGACTTGCCTTTGTATGCATGAGGGCCGAGGGAGAGACAATAACGGATATATGCATCTAGTTTCTCATTCAGCAGAGACGTCGTCACTATGCATCTAGTTTCTCATTCAGCATGCCCTATGAAATCTGAATCGTGAATGGTATCTAAGTGACATATCTCAAAGTTTCAAAGTTTCAAAGTTTCAAATTTCAAAGTTTCAAATTTCCGTTGTGACATATCTCTTTTACCGATTAAATGCATGCATAGTTGTTTACCAGACTCTAAAACATAATTCTGGATCAATGCCTTTCCTATTTTGCCTGCAGTAGTAGTGTATCTTAGTTCGGGATCCATTATTGATTTTTTAAACATTGCTCACATGTAATATATCATCATTTTGGAACACTCTAAAAACTGCAAATATACTTCGAATGCTGGTATAAGTGCTCGAGGTTTCACTGCTTCATGTTTCCAATCTGCTCCTATAAGTACATGCGCTATCACATCACTGTCTTCATAATATAATTTATGTTGAGATAGTGTTATCTAGAACATTGTCAAAATAGGAAGTTGTTGCATGGTGGTGCGAGTGTTCACTTTTAGCTTATGAATATTTTGAGATACATAATTTTAGGATTTTGTTCTAGGTTTGTTGGTGAGTATTCCAGCTATATATGTAATGGTGTTTGCATAATGTGAAGTTTCCACTCTGTTTGTAATATCCCTAGGCCTAACCCAATTATAATGTAAATGAAAATGTAAGCTGGTGAGTTGTTTGATATTATTTTGTATGCACCTTTCATGGAATAGTGAGCGCATGTACTGCGCAGTAAAATGACGAAGTGTACACATTCCAAGATACCGCGTGCATCATCTTAAGTGCGCGCGATATTGATACCAGCAAGCCTTTGTGTATATGTTGTGTTTTATAGGCTAGCGAGCCAGTTATTATAAGCTAGGATGGTTATGTTTTGATTAGGCCGGAGAGCTTAGATGTTAAAGGCCAGTGCGCCTATTTTTGTATATGTCTCATGATTAATATAAAATACATCATTGCGCGCAGACCGACCACGATAAAAGAGATGGGGGACTAAACTCCACTAGTTGGGACAAGGTGGGGGCTAAAAGTTAAGGAAAAAGGGCTAAGTTAAGGAGCTTAAGCCAAAAATGAATATTATATTAATATTTCATTAAGTATAAAGTATGGATAATTATTTTATCCTAAGTTCTAAAGTTGGAGACAAGTGGGCCAAAGTAACTCCCAACGTGACAAGTGTCAAGTTGGGGACATGCATACATATTGTGGAGACTTAGTTCATTTTCCATCATTCTTACCATGATTCCTCCCATCATTCAGTCATCTGTTCAACCATAGGAGAACCATTCACTCATGCAGTCAACTATCCTTCATACTCCATGTCATTGTATCTGAACCTGTACCCATATCCATATTTGTTTGTGTAGTTGGTTACTTGGGAGTTGGACTGAAGAAGCGGGTTGAGGCCCGTGGGATATTGAAGAGGCAGGTTTCCGGGCCCGTGAGCAATTTCTCTGGGTGAGAGAATTGTTGGGAATTGATTTCTGAAGGCGCTAAACTACAACTACAGGGATTTGAGACTTCCTGCCCGGCCTGTTGTTGAAGCCCGAAAAGGAAGTGGGGCAGCCGAAGGACTGTTGAGCAGAGAAGGGGCAAACTTCCTGGGGTAGGACAGGCATGTGGGGAATGAGGGACTGTAGGTTGTTAGTTTGAGTTGGCATCTGTGACAGAGTCTTTCTTGTTGTCTATGAGCCATTAGCCTGGTTAGGAACCCCTTTACCTGGGTGGAGTTTAGTCCCATCTCGAGGGTGACCCACTGCTGAGAGTGATAAGCAATGTGGTCTAAGGCTAGGAAGTTTGTGGAAGGTTTGCACGCAGTTGGTGATATTCTTATAAAGATAAGTGTCAATTGTGTGATAAATTTACATGTTGCGTTGTTATATTACGTGTTTATGTTTATGGGTTTATCCTATGCATGGTTATAACTGTCTGTATGTTTATGGATATTTCTTGTATATGCTGCATGTATATGTTTATTGTCATTTCCATATGAATCTGTGTATTCGCAGTATGTATTTGTTTGTTTATGTTTTAGATACAAATCTTTTGCAAGAGTTCTATGTGTATATGCTTTAATAACATGCAATTCGAAAATTTTATGTGGCATAACTGAGTTGGATGTTGGGTATGTTACAGTATGTTCCGCAGAGAGAATGAAAGAGTTTATCTCGTGTAGCGTGGCCCGGCCTGGGTGGCTGGGGACATTACAATATGGTATCAGAGCTTCATTTTTCAACACTAAGCCTAGATGGGTCGAGCAAGTTGTGTTGAGGTGAAATTACACAGAGGATTTATTGCGAAGTGGCCAAATTGAGTCACAAAGCATCCATGGTAAATTTTAGAAGCAACGACGTGAAATTGGGAAAAGCCCCAAATTCGGTTGTTAAGTTCATGAGAAAATGGAGAAATCCAGCCAAGTGGTGAGATATTATTGGTATAATATTTGTTTTAGCAAATTCAGACCTGGAATTGGTCGAATTTGAAGTTACAATGAAGCCATGACAGATGGAGCGAGTTAGTGGTTAAAATTCTCAATTCGTAAATTGAGTCTGGGAGAAATTTGTTCCAGAAACGTCAACCCACAATGATTTGTTGTTGCATAGGTTTAACTGGTGTTATCGAGGTGAAATTGAACAAATTTCATAGTTGCAGAATTCACGAGGAATTGATGCGCATAAATATGTATGTGCATAGGTGGGTGCACTAAAAATGAAAGATGCGCAGTAAAATGCTTATGATATGTAAAAATTGGTCATTGCGCAGAAAAAGGTTGGCGTGCGCGCTAAATTTTGGCACCACACAGAAAAATAGTGGCGTGCTGGTGCACGCGCTAAATTTTGGTGCAGCGCGGAAAAATGTTGGTGTGCGGGTGCGCGCGCTAAATTTAGCATTGTGCGGTGTGCATACTCATAATAAGGTGTGTGCGACATGCACACACATAATAATGATGCGCGTGGTGTGCGCAGTATTGGCAAAGCGCAGAGGAGTATGGTTGGTGCGCGCGTAATATGGGCATATGTTGTCACGCGACAGTTTAGTTAATGGTGCGCGCAGAGTATTGGTGTGTGGTGGGGATGTACTGAACTTTGTCATGGTGCAGTGCATATAGTGAAATGCGCGCGAAATATCAGCGCACGATACAAAAACTGTGCGCAACAGGTGTTATTCAAGAACCAAATTTTTGTGCAGTGGATATTGGCGCATGACACAAAAGCAATGCACATCAGTTATTAGTGCAACAGAGAAGTGATGCATAGTGGTTAAAGGTGTGCGGAGCATGATTTACCTTGTGATGTTGTTGCTCATGGAAAATATGGATGTAGAGATTGAAATTTGTGTGCGCAAAGTCGTTAGGAAGGCGGATAACAATAGAAAACTAGCAATTTTCTGCAACGTTTTATATCATTTGAACATCGTGTTTTTGCAGTGCATTTTTTAGGCTTGTTATCCCCAATTTTTAGGAATAACTAGGAGATCATGTCTAGAGGCCCACAAGTCCTAGATATGGAGTACTGATAGAAGTATTGACCTGAGTATGGCCCTAGAGGGCCCATCCTTTTCTTCTTCCATCAACATTGTCTTGTCAGTAGCAGCAGCATCAATCACCATCGGCATGGTCTTGTATCAGAAGAGGTTCTTTCTCCATGAGGTAATTGGTCCAGGTATCATGGTATGTGTCACCTTTGGTCATTGAAACCTTTAAATATATGCATCTAATTCCTTTTATCTCTAACAACTGCTTGGATCTTACATTAGCCCACTTGACCATGCTTGGGGAAATTGACAGGGTACCCTAGCAAGCCTGTGCCCATAGGTTTTGGTTTTCCACTGGGGAATTTCTGAAGAGCCATTGCCTGCTCCCATCATAGAACCATTGTTTCATCTTGTCTCCCGCTCATTTATCCCATTCCCCTTGTCTGGGCATTGGGTTGACCTGTTTGTAGGAGTGCACCTTATCTCATGGGAAGAAGGGGCTAAAGGCACAGAAGGTAAAAGCAGCTGGTAAAAGATAAAAGCCTAGAAATAAAACCTTGAGATGCTTTGCCCATGGATCCTTAAGAAGGCAATAAAAGGCCTCTCAACAAGAAACAAGAGGGACCCAAAAAATAAAAAACAAGACCTATTCAAGAGGATAGGGGGTCTCATCATGAGCCAACCTATTAGGTTTATGGGTGCCTAATAGTATGACATTGCCACCATCTAGTTACCAGGCCAGGGCAATGACCTTTGGTTGCATGGCCAAGGGAAAGGGGGTCTCATCACGAGCCAGCCTTCTCATATCTGTGAAAGTACTTGTGCGTAACACTGTCATCTCTGGTCACCATACCAAGGTAGTGTCCTCTGGTTATCCCTTGAAGAAAAAGAAAAAGAAGAAGAAAAAGAAAAAAAAAAAAAAAGAATAAAGGAAAGAAAAGGCTTGAAAAAATTACATCCATGACAGGTACAGCTCGCCTTCTACAAAGGCACACACAGATAACATTATTCATCCTTGGCTTTCACTTCACCCACATGTCTGGACATCCCCTAGCCACATCAATTCACTTACATGAATTGGATGAAAGCTTCTTGGAAACTTTCCTTTTCTTGTGGATACTAGCCCAATAGGATGTCTTGTCTTTTTCTCCAATCTTGTATTATAGGTTTTTGTAATGTCTTTGAGCTATTGACTGATGTATCAGGGTTTTTATGCATATGTTTAATAATATTAATGATGAAATGTGATTGACATTGCTATGATCCTTGTGACTAATGAGCCCATGGAGGGAATAGCTTTTGATGTGCAGGACCATGACCGATGGACAGGTACCATTTGGACCGGTACACATGGGGAGATGATCAGTTCGGACCTCCATGGGGCTGAAGAGCCCACCAAATGAATGTTGACACCCCATCAAGGGGCAGAGACAAGATGGTGGTCGATCAGGGTTTTTGCACCGGAGAAGAAGAGGACGTTTCATCAAAGGCACTTTGGTAGAGCCCGACCTAGGGGGATTGACCCACTTCCAGTGAAACGTTTTCCCTGCATGGCCCAGGACGTCACCTATGAGCTCATGATGTCACCTTGAGCGTGTGACAGTTTGACAGGGTAGTTGGCATGTGTGGCATGATGGAGAGGCACAAAGAGCGTTAACATTTTTCTCTTTATTGCTGCATTTTCCCTAAAAGGGGATAACATCTCCCTTAGAAGGGGTGACGTCTCACCTTTTTCTCAAATAGGTTTAAAAAAGAAAATTTAATGTAAAAACAATATTAGTTTGGTATTTTGGCCTTGTTGGCCTTTTTATGACCTAAAACAATTAAATTAGGTCATTGATACACTATATATTGAGGGTTTTGACTCTCATTTTATCATCTTTTACTCACCACTTGGTGAGGTCTGAAATTTGCGCCCCATTTGGGTTATTAGTTAATTTGAGGAAGGCGCACTTGTTGAAGGAATATATTTTTGGCATTCTATGGTCTTTTTCTTGAAGGAAGGTGTTACAACTAGGGTTTGCATGATTATTTTCTTGATGATTTGTAAGTATTTTTCTGTAAAACTTCTTGATTGAATGGTTGTAGTTTAATTTCTTGCATCTATTTATAAATATTGTTGAATCAAAACCCTAGGGGACAAAAACACAAGTAGGTCATTGTCTCATGTTCCCTAATAGAAAAAAATTTAGCCATTGAAGAAGAAGAAGAGAGCCTAGCCATAGCTACACTCCTTTTTCTTCTTTCCTTAAGCTAGACATACCTTTGAACTTCAAGAGGAAGAGGACGTCCCAGGCCTAGGTTATCTACACCTAGGGTCATTTT
>JZKD02S1679318.1:100207-149899 GCA_000966675.3 Picea glauca
TTTATTTATTACTGCTCATTATTGGATAATAATTCTACATTGATATAACATTTGAAGAAAAAGGATTATAATTACGTTATTACTGATTCACCCCCCTCTCAGTAATCCAACAATCCCTTCCCAGACCTCAAAGTATGAGAACATCCTAGGTAGCCAATTTTCCGACCCTTTGAGTCAGTGTTTTGAACCTTGGACTTTTCATGACCCCTTCCTAAAGTGGATTGAAGACTTTCTTCCAAGATTGACTTGGCATAATTTTATCCCTCCCACCTGCCTCCATGAGTTAGACTTTGTGATTCCCGATGATCTGATACATTTTCTAACCCATGTTATTTTTGTTCTTGACTTATCACTATTTTGGTTTATGATGAAGCACAAAGGTAGGTACCGTGGGACGTTGCTGGATTGGCTTCATTGGTTGTTTGACTACAACAACATCCAGCCAATAGGTAAGTATAGGTAAGTAATTCACTTTATATTCACATTTATGATTTCTTTATTTATATATATCTATGTATGCTGAGGTGGCATTACCACCCAGTTTTGTTACTGATGCCCCTATCGAGATTGATCAGGTCTGCAGGTTATGCCAGAGATGCTAAGGTTCTCATGTGCTCTACGGTGAACACATGTCCCTGAGTTGGAGCCAAATGTTATCCCCAATTTTTAGGGATAACTAGGAGATCATGTCTCGAGGCCCATCCTTTTCTTCTTCCATCAGCCTTGTCTTATCAGCAACAATAAAATCCATCACCATTAGCTTGGTCTTATATCAGAAGAGGTTCTTGCTCCATGAGGTAATTTGTTCAGGTATCATGGTATGTGTCACCTTTGGTCATTGAAACCTTTAAATATATGCATCTGATTCCTTTTATCTATAACAACTGCTTGGATCTTACATTATCCCACTTGACCATCCTTGGGGAAATTGACAGGGTGCCCTAGCAAGCCTGCGCCCATAGGTTTTGGTTTGCCACTGAGGAATTTCTGAAGAGCCATCGCCCGCTCCCATCATAGCACCACTATTTCATCTTGTCTCCTGCTCATTTATCCCATTCCCCTTGTTTGGACATTGGGTTGACCTGTTTGTAGGAGTTCACCTTTTATCGTGGGAAGAAGGGGATAAAGGCCCAGAAGGTAAAAGAAGTCGGTAAAAGATAAAATCCTAGAAATAAAACCTCGAGATTCTTTGCTCAGGGATCCCCGAGAAGGAAATAAAAGGCCTCTCAGCAAGAAACAAGAGGGACCCAAAAAATAACAAACAAGACATAATCAAGAGGATAGGGGGTCTCATCACGAGCCAGCCTATTACGTTCATGGGTGCCTAACAGTATGACATTGCCACCATCTGGTTACCACGCCGGGACAATGACCTTTGGTTGCATGGCCAAGGGAAAGGGGGTCTCATAACGAGCCAACCTTCTCATCTATGTGAAAGTACTTGTGGGTAACACTGTCAGCTCTGGTCACCATGCCAAGGAAATGTCCTTTGGTTAGCCCTTGAATAAAAAGAAAAAGAAGAAGAAAAAGAAAATAGAAAAAGAAAAGAATAAAGGCAAGATTGGGTTTGGAAAAATTGCATCCATGACAAGTACAACTCGCCTTCTACAAAGGCACCCACGGATAACATTATGCATCCTTGGCTCTCACTTCACCCACATGTTTGGACATCCCCTAGCCACATCACCTCATTTACATGGCTTGGATAAAATCTTCTTGGAAACTTTCCTTTTCTTGTGGATACTAGCCCAATAGGACGTCTTGTCTTTTTCTCCAATCTTGTATTGTAGGTTTTTGTAATGTCTTTGAGCTATTGATCGATGTATCAGGGTTTTGATGCATATGTTTAATAATATTAATGATGAAATGTGATTGGCATTACTATGATACCCGTGACTAATGAGCCCATGGAGGGCATAGATTTTGATGTAGGACCATGACCGACGGACAGGTACCATTTGGACTGGTACACATGGGGAGATGATCAGTTCGGACCTCCATGGGGCTGAAGATCCCACTAGATGGATGATGAGACCTCATCAAGGGGCAAAGACAGGAGGGTGGTTGATCAGGGTTTTTGCACCGGAGAAGAAGAGGATGTGTCATCAAAGGCACTTTGGTAGAGCCCGACCTAAGGGGATTGAACCACTTCCAGTGAAATGTTTTCCCTGGATGGCCCAGGACGTCACCTATGAGCTCATGACATCGCCTTGAGCACGTCATAGTTTGACAGGGAAGTTGGCACGTGTCGCATAATGTAGAGGCCCAAAGAGGGCTAACGTTTTTCTCTTTATTGCTGCATTTGCCCTAAAAGGGGCTAACGTCTCCCTTAGAAGGGGTGACATCTCACATTTTGCTCAAATAGGTTTTAAAAGGAACATTTAATATAAAAATGGTATTATTTTGGTATTCTTTCCTTGTCGGCCTTTTTATGACCTAAAAAAATTAAATTAGGTCATTGATACACTATATATTGAGGGTTTTCACTCTCATTTTATCATCTTTTACTCACCACTTGGTGAGGTCTGAAATTTGCGCCCCATTTGGGTTATTAGCTGATTTGAGGAAGGCGCACTTATTGAAAGAAGATATTTTTGGCATTCTATGGTGTTTTTCTTGAAGGAAGGTATTACAACTAGGGTTTGCATGATTACTTTCTTGATGATTTGTAAGTATTTTTCTACAAAACTTTTTGATTGAATGGTTGTAGTTTAATTTCTTGCATTTATTTATAAATATTGCTTAATCAAAACCCTAGGGGACAAACACACAAGTAGGTCTTTGTCTCATGTCCCCTAATAGAAAAACTTTTAGCCATTGAAGAAGAAGAAGAAGAGAGCCTAGCCATATGTACACTCCTTTTTCTTCTTCCCTTAAGCTAGTCATACCTTTGAACTTCAAGAGGAAGAGGACGTACCAGGCCTAGGTTATCTACACCTAGGGTCATTTTCTTTTAGGTTTTGATGAAAGATCCTTGCCTTAGAAACACTCTCCCTCTTTAAACCCTCTTGTCTTGAATTTTCTTTTCATTGAGATAGATGTTTTTCGGGAAGGAGGAGTGAGCATGAGGCCTTGCTTTAGCAACACCGAAGTGAGCCTCTCTCCCCTAGGGTTATGGTTTTGAAGCCCTGCTTTAGTAGCACTTCAAAACTTATCCCTCTAGTCCTTTAAAATCTCTTCTCCTTCAACTTTTGTGTTCTTCACCTATGACTCCATTAACCCTAAGGCACTGATCTAGGACCTCCAACATTGAAGTAGAATTGGATCCAAACACTCTCAAACCTCTTTTGAACTGAAACCCTAACTACACTAACCTTAGAATGTTGACGTCACCCTTGGTTATTTCATCTTGATGCAGCAACGTTTCATTTTATAAGTAATTGAATGGTAGTTAAGAAAATTTATTGGATTGAGTGTTGATTTGTTACATTGAATTCTACATCGTTCCAATATTTATTGACAAGTGACATATTTATCATTGCCATTTTGCAAACATTGATTTCGTCAATATTTACTGTAAAATTGCTTACATTGAATATCAGATAGTCACTTACATATGAAGTACTACCCCCATTGAACATAGCTTTCATATATCTTTCTTGTTGTTGTCTTGTTCCAGGCAAGTACATTTTCTTTGGGGGTTATTTCAAATTGGCCAGACTATCTGATTGGCGGTAATATGTGAGGGGGAAATTTGTCTTTGTACTATTATCCTTTTCCCTTTCAAAACCCCAGGTTATCGGGGACATCTCCCCTGAGCCTAGCCTCCCTAAATAGAAAGAGCCTCCCCATTGTTGTGACATTGGGTGGGGAAGGTTCTTGTTTCGCCAGTTTGACCTACTATTCTTTAGCCTTTCTTGCATCTACACACTGTGTGATAAAAAGACCCTTAAGAGTTTTTTTAGGTACTCAAAAACCACGAGAAAAGAGCGAGCTCAGAGAAATATTTCTGATGGTGTAAATCGTTCGTCAAACGAAGCCTTTATGAGAAAGTTACAACACAAACAGTGGAGGGTAATTTTAAGACCCATCTAACTTCCAAGAGCCATAACTTTCTTCTCCGGGATCAGATTGAGGTGTAGGAGAAGTCAATGGAAAGATATTGAAACATAGAATACTATCCCAGATCTAAATTAAATTTTTGGGCATGTTAAATATGTTTAATATGGAAAAGAATATACCCATAGCATTCCAGACCAAAAACACAAATTGGCCTAGAACTTCAACAGGCTGTAACTAGCAGGTCGGAACCCAGAAAAAGGTGAAACTTGGACAAAGTGTCCATAATATGTATATGAATAAACCCAATTGAGATCCTACAAAAAATCCAATGGATTAAGTGAAAAAAATGCATAATTACAGCGCAGAGTTGCTCCAAGTTGAAATATGAACAAAAAAATTAATGGGCAATTTTTAAATAGCCATAACGTTTTTCTCGAGACTCGGAATTGAGCATGGGAGAAGGCGTTGGAAAGGTCTTGGACAGTAGAATCTAAGTATTCACCTAGAAAATTGATCTAGGAATTCAATTTTGCATGAAATTGGAAGAAATATTTCTGATATATTATTAAACCAGAATGGTTCATATTTTATGAAATTATTGAAACAATTAGCCTGACAAAGTTTTGTTGGCTGCACATTTTTGTAGAGCTAACACCAACTAGATCAGATCAGGATCAACATAGAGTTCATAGGAATGGATGAGGCATGGGGGACCTACAGCCAGGAATATGAGATAAGAGGGATGGATCTCCATTTGGGCATTGAAGGAACAAACTCCAATGGACATGGAGAAGGAAGAGATGAAAACATGAATATGGTAGAGACCATTAAAAATTTGCAGAAGGATGTACAAAGACATAAATATTATAATGAAAGGCCTATGAAAGACAATGAGTAGCAGTATGACTTCAATGTGAAATTAATGCAGTTCTTGAACAAAATAGAAAATAAATTGGATAAGGAGAGCGGCTCAAGCAAATCTGGAAGTCACAGGCCTTCTGATGAAAAAATAAAAGAAAGAAGTGTTAGTAGATATCACCATCACTCCCCAAGGAATTCCAATAATAGAGCACACAATAGATCAAGTCCATCCCCTGTCAGGCAGCATAAGAGTTATGGGGTGGATGAGCTACGAGGATAAATGAACAAAATCAAACCTCCTACATTTGATGGTGTGCACAAAAAGGATGAAGATGTAGAGACATGGTTGTTGGGCATGAGAAAGTATTTTCAATTGCATAATTATTCTTCTCATGCAGAAGGTAGAATTGATATCTATCAACTCAAGGGAAAGGCATCCATGTGGTGGGATCAACTTGTGCAGGTGAAACACATTAAAGAGAAAAGTGTTACTTGGAGGGAATTCAAGAAGTATTTTGAGAAGAAATACTTGACTAAGAGATACTATGACAAGAAAATGAAGGAGTTCTTTGAAATCAAGCTTGGGAGTATGACCATTGATGAATATGAGAGAATCTTTTTAGAACTGTTGAAGTATGTCTTTTTCATCAAGGATGAGACAATTAAGATTCAGAGGTATTTGAGTGGATTACCATCATTCATCAGTGACAAAATACAGTATGATGATCCAAAGACATTGGAGGAGACCATAAGGTGAGCTAAATGCCTATATGATCATCAAAAAGCAAGGCCAAATTTCCAAAAAGCTTGGGAAGACAAAAATAAATTCAAGATGGATTAGAGGAAGAAGGGAAATAAACCAGCATTCTTCAGAAATAATCCTCGGGGACAGACAAATTCTAGAGAACCCAAAACGATTGATACAATGGGTTAAAAGCCAATGAAGCCACCTATTCAATGTTGGGGATGTAAAGGAGATCATATGTTCAGAGATTGTCCTCACAGAGGTGAAAAAGGGAGGACTTTTCACAATCTTTAGCAAGATGAAACAGTGAAGGACATGGGTAGAAATGTACCAAGGATCTATGCAGCCCTGAACAACAAGCAAGCATAGTATCAACCACATATGATTGAAGTGGAAGGTATGATCAACAACCAAACCATTGTTATTTTAATTGATTCAGGAGCTAGTCATAGTTACATAGATCCTAAGATGGTGCAAAGTTTGCATTTGCCCAGAAGCAAGCATGGAAAATCTTGGTTGGTGCAGCTGGATACAGGATCCAAAGAAAAGTTAATGAGATGGTTAATTCATGTCTTATGGACATGAATGGACTGAACACCAGGGAATATTTAAACATCTTTCCTTTAGGTTCCTATGACTATCTAATTAGGATGGATTGGTTGGACCAACATCATGCTATCCTAGACTGTCATAACAAGACATTTACTTACTTGGATGAGGAAAGGAACCTAAGAAAAGTGCAGGGAATTCCTAGTGTAGTAATTGTTAGTGACATTTCTTGTATTGGGCCTAAGAGCATCCAGGTATACAGGTTTCTTGAGGAGCGCCCAAGCGCAACGCATAGAAGAAGTCCTATTCGGACTTAAAATCAAGCGAGCGGGCAAAATTATAGTGTCAACGGTCCTTATCCATCCACATGAGTAGATCAGCAGTTGGTGGGAAATCGCAGATAGCAGAGTTGCACCGAGATTAGTGCAAACAGATCGCACCCATATTGTATATAGGGAAGAATAGCAGCCGTCCATCCAAGGGACGCGTGGTGCGAGATCTAGTCGCATCGGCTTTTCGACAGTGGCGAGTTCAAAGGGTGAAGTTTTTATGTTGTTGTACATTTCGAAACCCTGAACCCCGAAACATCGAAAGCGCCCAAAGGCAGGCCCACAATATCTAGGAGAAGCCTCAGCTGTCCATCCAAAGGGGACACCTGGCGGCCAATTGAACCATCTCGACGTTTTGTCCATCGCGACCCCAAACCGCAAGGAGCAGCTCCGTCATTTTCCCAATGCGCGAGGTGACGGGAGCGTCCATGACTTGGGCCCACAATATCACCGAGTGAGTCAGGACCGTTAGATCTGAGAGGGACACATGGCACCAGATTAAGCTGTCTCAGCGTTTCTCTCATCGCAATTTCAAGAAGCAAGGATTAGCTCCTCCCCATTTGTGAATGTCGAAGGTGCCTTCGGAACGAACACATGATCACAACCCGTGGTCACTTGGGAAAGAAAAGAGTTGTTCAAGAAGGGCCGAAGGCATCATGTATGTTCACAGAAGGAATCACTGCGATCTCCAAGTGCCATTTGATCCGACCTCGATCCTGGTTTTCACTTGGAGTAAATAAAGGCGAGAAAGCGTGGTTGAGGCCTCTCCTCATTCATTAAATGTGAGGAATGGAGGGTCTGGCAAGTGGACTGCTTGAGAGGGTCCTATGTACCCATTTTTCTAGAGAAGCCATGTCGAGTTCTCGACTCGCCAAGGAGGTCTGCACATGCTAGCTCGGCTCTTAATGGCTCAACTACTTCCCTTGCAGGAGCCATGTGCAGTTAAGGTGGCGTCTGACAAAGAATAGCCGTCCAATTTGGCCGAGGGGACACCAAGTCTTGGGTGCACGATCGGCCAGAGTCTTCATGCACAGACTATCAGAAGACATGCAGACGCAATGTTTTTAATGCAGCGTCTTGTTTTTGCTGTTGTTGTTATTTTTGAGTATATGTAGGCGTTTTCGCTATTTTTGTAAGGATCGATGGTAGAGCAAGGCTCCCAATTGTAAATTTTTAGCACAGACTCTAGTTCTCTGGTTATGTATTGGTATGTAAGATTTCTTGTTTAATGACAGACAATCTTCTCACTCCATCTGAATTTCATCTTATGCTGAGAGAGTTTGTGAACGACTGATTCATGTGAATTATTGCAATCATGTTATGATAAAGGATTTATTGTTGCATTGTTGTATTCTCCGGTGTTTTGCATTTGAATGCAAGAAGATCTTGCATTTAGATGTCTTCTCCCACAGCCTGTTAGAAACTTGATGTTTATGACAGACCTTTGCACCTCTCTGATACAAGTCTTCCCCCTACTCGCCCTTACTACAACTTACTATTTGAAGTTTGATTAAGACCTCACCTGCCCACTCCTACCTGGCCTAGTTTCGGAGTTAGAACCACACCATCTTGAGTTGGCTTCCAATCGATCACCCCATTAAACAAATCATGACACAAACTGATGGGCGTCGGGCTCTGCTCCTGCTGCAATCCAGGGGTGACTTCCATCGCCAACACTTCTGGCGTCATTGTCGGGGATGAAGTTGAAGATTTTCCCTGGGCAGAACGACATTGAGCCTCTGATTCTGAAGGTGCATCAGACATCAGAGCCCTTCAAGATTTCTACTGTGCACCTAGTGACTCCATTGTGGCAACTCCATTGTTTCCACTTCACTGTTCAGCTGTGGCTACTGTTGGCACACCTGAAAGCTGACCCAGAGGAGCTTTCTCGAGAAGGTTTCAGTAGCTTCTTTCTCAGCCTGAGAAGCTTCCTGGGGTAACAACAACGTTAGGATCTAGCCTTTGATGGTGAACAAGGACCAGACACATTCGAAGCTGCGCATATTTCACTTGGCGACTCCATGATTCAAGGATCGATTGGAGACTCCACTGGTTCGATATGGAGAAAATCCTTGCTCGCAGGTTTGCTCCTTTTAATTTTTCTGCTATTCCTGGTTTTCCTAATGTTGCCCCCTCTCTGAATGAATGGGGTGATTATTTGCCCATATTTGGAAAATGTGAAGAGGACAACCCTACTCAGCACCTCAGTGAGTTTCATGAACTCATGCATCGGTGGAAGATACATCATGAGGATGTATTACTTAAGATGTTCATGTTCTCGTTAGCAGGAGATGCACGTAAATGGTATCATTATTTACCCCCTGCTAGCATTTCTTCACTCTCAGATTTTCATGCAACTTTCATCGCCTATTGTCAGGAGTTTTATCCCTCCAATTTAATTTTTCATAACTGTGGTGAGGGATACCACAACTCTGTACAAAATGAAGCTATTTCTGACATAGGCTGTGAGGATAATCCTGACGACCTGGATCAGAAATCATTCCTTTCTCCTCCCCATTCGTCTGCATCAGAGGAGTGTTATGGAAGTGATGAAGATCCCAAGGAGGAAGAAGACACCCTGAGTGAGCTGAGGGAACAGGTGAAGTATCTCTCTGTTCAATTAGAAAGGTTGAAATCTGAAGACTGTGGAGAGGATTTTCCAGCCTGGGAGGAAGAAGATGACCTAAGTGAACTAGTGGAGCAGGCGATATTCCCCACTCCACAATGTGAAAAATTGGAATCTAAAGACAACGAAGAGGATTTTCCAGTCTTCGAGGCAGATGATCTAAGTAGCTCTTTTGAATAGATTATTGAAGATTTTCTGGATGCGTTAGCATCTACCCCCGATGAGCCTATTGTCTCAGATTTAAACGAAGAAGCCATTATGGAAGAGGATTGCTCTTTCTTCCTTCATGAGATTTCCCATGATGTATTTACATTTGGGATTGAAGAGAAGGATCGGGATACCTTTCCCATTTCACAAGATGGGGGAGTGCATGGAAAAGAGGAGGAGGAACCAGAGGAACGGCTAAGCGCGCATTTCCTTTTCTATCCAGAGCCAGTCAGTGAGCAGCCACCACCCGAGATGAGTGAGCCTATGAAAATTGTCCACTCACCTGTGCTTGTCAGAGATATTCAGCCACATGAGAATAGCTGTGTAGCAGAGGAGGCTGCCTGTCGCCAATTTTACGAAATTTTCCACTCATTCTATGATCTTGTCAGCAAGTACATGGAGTGGCATTTCCCCTATGCCTTGGAGCCGCCCTATTTCATCTCAACTCCAGCCTGTAAGGAGGAGTTGAAGATTGTAACCGTTCTACTGTCACGGTTACACCATCTGCTGATGATCATTGACAGAAGGAAGGAGCTTCTATCCAGGAAGTTGCTTGAATGGCTATGGTGGAAATTAGCTTTCACCTAGGCCCATGTAAAGTGTTTTATTAGTTTAGTATTGTATATAAATAATCTCCTTTGAGCATGTATCTTTATTTTGTTGCTTTTATTTTTCGGCTTGTGTTTTCAGTAGCGGGATGTTTTGAGCCTGACTCCATAGCCCAACAACAAGGCACTGAAGTTGTGGAATGATTTCTTAGAGCATCACAGGGATGACTCTATCCCCCATGGAGCCTAATGTTAGCGACATTTATTGTCTTGGGCCTAAGAGAATCTAGGTCTGCAGGTTGCTCGAGGAGTGGCCAAGCGCAGCGCATAGAAGAAGTCTTGTTCAGACTTAAAATCAAGCGAGCAGGCAAAATTATAGTGCCAACGGTCCTGATCCATCCACATGAGTAGATCAGCAGTTGGCGGGAAATTGCAGATAGCAGAGTTGCACCGAGATTAGCGCAAACAGATCACGCCCATATTGTATACAGGGAAGAATAGCAACCGTCCATCCAAGGGATGCGTGGCGCGAGATCTAGTCGCGTCAGCTTTTTGGCATTCGTGAGTTCAAAGGGTGAAGTTTTTATGTCATTGTACATTTCGAAACCCCGAACCCTGAAACGCCGAAAGTGCCCAAAGGCGGGCCCACAATATCGAGGAGCAGCCTCAGCCATCCATCCAAAGGGGACACCTGGCAGCCAATTGAGCCATCTCGGCGTTTCGTCCATCGCGACCCCAAACCGCAAGGAGCAGCTCCGTCATTTTTCCGATGCGTGAGGTGACGAAAGCGTCCATGACTCGGGCCCACAATATCACTGAGTGAGTTAGGACCATCGGATCTGAGAGGGACGCATGGCACCAGATTAATCCATCTCAACATTTCTCTCATCGTGATTTCAAGAAGCAAGGATTAACTCCTCCCCATTCACGAATGTCGAAGGCGCCTTGGGAACGAGCACATGGTCACAACCCGTGGTCACTTGGGAAAGAAAAGAGTTGTTCAAGAAGGGCCGAAGGTGTCATGTATGTTCACAGAAGGAATCACCACGATCTCCAAGTGCCATTTGATCCGACCTCGATCCTGGTTTTCACTTGGAGTAAATGAAGGCGAGAAAGGGTGGTTGAGGCCTCTCCTCATTCATTAAATGCGAGGAATGGAGGGTCTGGAAAGTGGACTACTCGAGAGGGTCCTGTGTACCCATTTTTCTAGAGAATCCATGCCGAGTTCTCGACTCGCCAAGGAGGTCTGCACACGCTAGCTCGACTCTTAATGGCTCAGCTACTTCCTCTGTAGGAGCCATGTGCAGTTAAGGTGGCGTTTGACAAAGAATAGCCGTTCGATTTGGCCGAGGGGACACCAAGTCTTGGGTGCACGATCGGCCAGAGTCTGCGTGCACAGACTGTCAGAAGACATGCAGACGCAATGTTTTTAATGCAACGTCTTGTTTTTGCTATTGTTGTTGTTTTTGAGTATATGTAGGCATTTTCGCTATTTTTGTAAGAATCGATGGTAGCGAAAGGCTCCCGATTGTAAAGTTTTAGCACAGACTCTAGTTCTCTAGTTATGTATTGGTATGTAAGATTTCTTGTTTAATGACAGATAGTCTTCTCACTCCATCTAATTTTCATCTTATGCTGAGAGAGTTCGTGAACGATTGATTCATGCGAATTATTGCAATCATGTTATGATAAAGGATTTATTGTTGCATTGTTGTATTCTCCGACGTTTTGCATTTGAATGCAAGAAGATCTTGCGTTTAGATGTCTTCTCCCACAGCCTGTTAGAAACCTTCTGTTTATGACAGACCTTTTCACCTCTCTGATACAAGTCTTCCCCCTACTCACCCTTACTACAACTTAATGTCTGAAGTTTGATTAAGACCTCACCTACCCACTCCTACCTAGCCTAGTTTCGGAATTAGAACCACACCGTCTTGAGTTGGCTTCCAATCGATCACCCCATTAAACAAATCATGACACAAACTGATGGGCGTCAGGCTCTGCTCCTACTACAATCCAGAGGTGACTTCTGTCGCCAACAGTAACCATAAAAGAAATTTTAGCATTGCAGCTGAAGAAATGTTACAGAAAAGGGTGTCAAATATTTGCAGCTCATATGGAAGAGACACCTAAAGATAAGGTGCCAAATTTGGAAGATCATGCAGTCATGGAATATTTTGAAGATGTGTTCAAGGAGGTACCAGGACTACCCCCAAAGAGATATATTGATTTCTCTATAAATTTAATTCCTGGAGTAGCTCCAGTGTCAAAGACTCCTTACAGAATGAGTACACCAGAGCTGAAGGAGCTGCAAAGGTATCTTGAAGAACTTTTGAAGAAGGGGTATATATGCCCAAGTGTGTCACCTTGGGGTTCCTCAGTCTTGTTCGTGAAGAAGAAAGATGGGACAATAAGATTGTGCATTGATTTCAAATAGTTGAATAAAGTGACTATGAAGAATAAATATCCTTTGCCAAGGATTGATGATCTCTTTGATCAATTGAAGGATGCCAAGATATTTTCAAATATATATTTGAGGTCAGGATACCATTAGGTAAGGATTAAGAGAAAGATATCAGCAAGACCACCTTCAGGACAAGGTATGGTCATTATGAGTTCACAATGCACCATTTGTTTTCATGTGCTTAATGAATGGTGTTTTCTGAGAATATTTAGACAAGTTTGTCATTGTCTTTTTGGATGACATCCTTGTATATTCCAAGTCAGCAGAAGAGCATGAGCATCATTTGAGGATGGTTTTGCAAGTATTAAGGGAGCATCAGTTATATGCCAAATTGAGAAAGTGCTCATTTTATCAGAAGCAAATTCATTATTTGGGACATATCATTTCAAAGGATGGGATAGCAGTGGATCCTGAGAAGATAGAATCCATTAGAGAATGGTCATTGTCAAAGAATGTGTCAGAGGTCAGATCATTCATGGGCCTTGTAGGATACTATAGGAGATTCATTGAAGTATTCTCAAAGATTGCACACCTAATCACTTCCTTGCAAACAAAGGGTGTGAAGTTTCAATGGACATTGGATTGTGAAAAGAGTTTCCAACACTTGAAACAATTATTAACCAATGCTCCAATACTAAGGATTGCAGACCCAAATGAAGACTTCGTTGTATGCACAGATGCATGTAATGAAGGACTTGGTGGATTCCTCACTCAAAATGAGTTTGTTATATGTTATGAATCAAAGAAGTTGAAGGAGCATGAAAGACACTATGCAACTCATGATTTGGAGTTGGAATCCATAGTGCATGCCTTGAGGAAATGGAGACACTACCTCATGGGGAAAATTTTTGACCTGAGAATAGACCACAATGGTCTGAAATATTTATTTGATTAGCCAACTCTAAATGCTAGGCAAAGAAGATGGTTAGAATTCCTATGTGAATTCGACTTTGATATAAAACATATCAAGGTGAAAGAGAACAAAGTGGTTGATGCACTCAGCAGAAGAGTGCAGGAATTGCATGCTAAAACCATTAGCATGTACCAATTAGATTTGAAAGACAAAATTATAGAGACTACCAAATCAGATTTGCAATACAAGGAATTAGTGGCAAAATTACATCAGGGTAATTTGCAACAGAAAATTGAAGAATACAAGCTAGATAATGATGAAATTCTCAGGTACAGGGACACAATTTATGTACCAAATTCCCAAGAATTGAAAAATATGATATTGGGAGAAATTCATAATGTACCTTATGTTGGGCACCCAGGTTATCAAAAAACTATTGCAGCTATCAAGAGCCAATATTATTGGCCAGGCATGAAGAAAGAAGTTGTTGATTTTATTGCCAAATGTTTGGAATGTCAAAAGGTAAAGGTTGAACATAGACACCCAGTTGGTTTGCTACATCCATTGCCCATTCCTGAGTGGAAATGGAAAGTTGTAACCATGGATTTCATTACCAAACTTCCCATAACAAACAAGAAACATGATTCCATCATGGTAGTGGTGGATAAGCTTACTAAAGGTGCCCATTTTATTCCAGTGAAGCTCACTCACAAGGAGGCCAACATTGCTGATGTTTATATGAGAGAAATAGCTCGATTACATGGCATACCCAAGACAATTGTGTCTGACAGAGATCCAAAATTTTGGAAAGGATTATTTAATGGATTTGGCACAAATTTGAATATTAGTACAGCTTATCATCCAGAATCAGATGGACAAACAGAGAGGGTGAATCAAGTGATTAAGGATATGTTGAGGATGTATGTGATGGATAAACCATCAAAATGGGAAGACTACCTACACTTGGTAGAGTTTGCTTATAACAATGGGTACCAAGCATATCTAAAGATGAGCCCATTTGAGGCACTTTATGGAAGAAAGTGCAACATGCCAGTAAGTTGGGATAACCCAGCAGATAGAGAAGTGGTTGGGCCAAATTTTCTCAAGGAAATGGAGGAGAAAATGATAAAAATAAAACAAAGTTTAAAGGTTGCCCAAGACAGGAAGAAAATCTATGCTGATAAGGGCAGAATTCACAGTGAATTCAAAGTGGGAGACCATGTATTTTTGAAAGTGAAAGCCAACAAAAGTTCCCTAAAGTTGGGAAATTGTTCAAAGTTGGAAGCTCGCTATTGTGGGCCATTTGAAATCCTAGAGAGGATTGGTCCAATCTCTTATATGATTGCATTGACTCCATCTATGTCTGTCCATAATGTATTATGTGTATCATTGATCAAGAAATATATACCTGATGTTAATCATGTTATTCATTGGAATGTGATTCAGGTGGAGCAAGAAGTCGCTTTCCAAGTGCATCTGGTACGCATTCTGGACCGGAAAATCAAACAACTAGGAAATCGAGCCGTAGGGCTTGTAAAGGTCCAATGGAACTGGTATGGTCCTGAGGATGCTACTTGGGAGCATGAAGATGTAATTCATGTAGAATACCCGCATCTTTTTGATGATTTTTGAAATTTTGTTGTATATGGGTACATGATGCACTAAGGACAATGCATAAATAAGGGGAGGGGATTGTAATATCCTTAGGCCGAACCCAATTGTAATGTAAAGGAAAATGTACTTAAGCTGGTGAGATGTTTGATATTATTTTGTATGCACCTTTCATGGCATAGTGTGTGCATGTACTGCGTAGTAAAATGATGAAGTGTGCACATTCCAGGATACCGCGCGCATCATATTAAGTGCACGCGATATTGAGGCCAGTGAGACTTTGTGTATATGTTGTGTTTTATAGGATGGCGAGCTAGTTATTATAAGCTAGGATGCTTATGTTTTGATTAGGCCAGAGATCATATATGTTAAAGGCCAGTGTGACTATTTTGTATATGTCTCATGATTAATATAAAATACATCATTGCACACAGACCGACCACGATAAAATATATGGGGGACTAAACTCCACTAGTTGGGAAAGGGTGGGGGATAAAAGTTAAGGAAAAGGGCTAAGCTAGGGAGCTTAAGCCAAAAAGGAATATTATATTAATATTTCTTTAAGTATAAAGTATGGATAATTATTTTATCCTAAGTTCCAAAGTTGGGGACAAGTGGGCCAAAGTAACTCCCAACATGACAAGTGTCAAGTTGGGGACATGCATACATATTCTAGGGACTTAGTTCATTTTCCATCATTCTTACCATGATTCCTCCCATCATTCAGTCATCTATTCAGCCATAGGAGAACCATTCACTCATGCAGTCAACTATCCTTCATACTCCATGTCATTGTATCTGAACCTGTACCCATAGCCATATCTGTTTGTGTAGATGGTTACTTGGGAGCTGGACTGAAGAAGCGGGTTGTCATGCCCATGGGATATTGAAGAGGTGGGTTGTCAGGCCCATGATCAATTTCTCTAGGTGAGAGAATTGTTGTGAATTGATTTCTGAAAGCGCTAAACTACAACTACAGGGATCTTAGACTTCCTGTTCGACCTGTTGTTGAAACCCGGAAAGGAAGTGGGCCAGCCGAAGGACTATTGAGCAGAGAAGGGGCACACTTCCTGGGGTGGGACAGGCATGTGGGGAATGAGGGACTGTAGGCTGTTAGTTTGAGTTGGCACCTGTGACGAAATCTTTCCTGTTGTCTATGAGCCATTAGCCTGGTTAGGAACCCCTTTACCTAGGTGGAGTTTAGTCCCAGCTCGGGGGCGATCCACTTCTGAGAGTGATGAGCAGTGTGGTCTAAGGCAGGGAGGTTCATGGAAGGTCTTCACGTAGTTGGTGATATTCTTATAAAGATAAGTGTCAATTGTGTGATTAATTTACATGTTGCATTGTTATATTATGTATCTATGTTTATGGGTTTATCCTATGCGTGGTTATAACTGTCTATATGTTTATGGATATTTCCTGTATATGTTGCATGTATATGTTTACTGTCATTTCCGTATGAATCTATGTATTCACAGTATGTATTTTTCTGTTTACGTTTTAGATACAAAGCTTTCGCAAGAGTTCTGTGTGTATATGTTTTAATAACATGCAGTTCAAAAAATTTATGTGGCATAGCTCAGTTGGATGTTGGGTATGGGTATAGTGTGGCCGGGGATGTTACAATGTTCTCTAAATTTAATTTGGTATTAGAGCTAAGAATTTTAATACATTTTCCTATCTGTTTTTCAGCCATAGTTCTGAATTCTTTAAAATACTCAAATACATCACTTTTTCTCCTTATGAAATAGACCCAAGTATATGTAGATCTATCATCAACAAAAATAATAAAGTACGAACCACATACATCAGTATGAATTAATTCAAGTATATCAGTTTGTCTTTTCTCTGTATGTATGGGAAAATCCTCTCTATGTTGCTTACCAAGTGCATATGCTTCACATTGGAAATGATCATTCTTCATAAAAAGAAGACTTTCTACCATTGTTTTTCTTTGCAATAAAATCAAATCATTGTAATTGAGGTGCCCATACCTGTGGTGCCATAACTCTTTTGTTGACATTGTTTGGGATGCCAATGAAACAAGATGGTTCATTGTCGCATCCAACTTATACAATCCACCAAGTCCGGTACCTATGGAAACAATCCTATAGTGATCCTCAACATATTTTACAACACACCTTAACTTACCAATTTCCACTTTTAAATTATTATCAGTTATAGTTGAAACATATATTAAATTCTTTTTAATAACAAGAACATACATCACATCATGAATCTGTCTCAATTGTCCATTAGGTAAGTTCACACTTATTACTCCATAGCCCTGAACTTTATGTGATCCATTATCTCCTAAATAAATGTGTGTGCCATCAATGTTATCATAATATTCATCATACAATTCTTTATTACAGGACATATGGGTTGATGAACTAGAATCAATGAACCATACCATGCATTCTCATCATCAATTTCAGAAAACAATGCAGCTTCAGAAACAAACAACTTAATATTTTTAAATACATCATTCACTGAAGTGTCGTTGTGGACAAAACTTCCATTATTCCTTTTATATATTTGATTAGACTCATGATACTTTCTTCTATAATAGTCTTTATCCAGATGTCCAGGTTTGCCACAATATATACATTCAACATTTTTCTTAACATAAGAATCAGGATGTGCCATACCTTTCTTCTTTGCTTGAAACTTACCTTTATTTTTGTCCCATGGTTTACCTCTATATGATCGTCTTCCTTTTGCATACAAAGCCAAATATGAACCACTTGAATCCAAATCAAAATTCTTCATCCTTTCTTCCTCTCGAAGAAGACTTTATAGGTAGGTGGCGTTGGTCTAGCTGCAAGTGCTGAAATAAAGACTTTATAATCTTTCACTAAACCTTTCAATGTGACAATTACCAAATCAGAATTAGATACTTCTTCACCAATGTCACCCAACTTTTCACTTAGATCTTTGATGCGAGAAATGAAGGTGTTTATACTTTCATTGGCTTCCATTTTAATAGACAACAACTCAGTTTTTAAGAATAAGATTTGATTTGCATTAGAGGTTTCATACAAACCTTTGAGAACATCCCAGTCTCTTTGGAAGTCTTACAATCTTAGATGTGAGGAATTATGCTATCTTTTACTGACATCTGCAACAACACCTTCACCTTAATTTATCATTTTTCATAATCTGGAATGGAGGTAGCAACAGTGGGTTTGGGCTCATCTCCTTTCACAATCGTCCATAGATTATATGCTTCAAGCACATTCATCAGCTTAAACTTCCAGTTAACATAATTTTCGCCATCAGGTTTGGTAGATTCATTCAAGTACAAATCAACAAGAGGATTCGACATACTTTAGAATTAAGAAATTTTGTAAGCATAGTTAATACCTCGAATATTAATGTCGGCTTAAGAAAATCACTTGTAGATTGGGATTTGACAAAGCCCCATGCTATGCATAAAACCCCTTATTAAGTTCTAGATATTGAGTTCTCATATTTCTTTTGTTATATTACTAGGTCAGTTGGAACCTTTCATTGTACCCTTTGTCTCCTACACACACACATACACCAAGGAGACCTGGTCTTAAGATCATCATATTTTATCCTAGGAATTGGATATATTGTAAAAGGAGGTTTCCCACTTGAAGTGGATTGTATTCATTGAATTTTAATCATTTTCAAAGTACTTGGTTCATAACATTTGGTATCAGAACTTCGATCATAGGGTTTTGTTGCTTCAAGCGAGTCATCTTGGAATTTTCACTATAATTTTTATTTTTATTTTTAAACTGGTGTTATCACTGAAATTTCGTCCGCACGTGGCGACAAGAACTCCGCATCGTCAAAACAGGACTGGAGTCATTCATGGCACAGGATTAATGCCACAACATTGCAAAAGGGTCAAAAAACTATACAAATGACCAAAAATTTGAAAGGCGCTTTACATCATCTAGGCGCGCGCGCGCATGCACGTAACAACAACGTACAAAGTGCGCATATGTGCACAAGGCGCGGATGTTGGGTGAAAAACCCTCGCACCTGCTAAACGACACATTTATTGAAATTGGTCGGCCTCCCAGCCACTAATGGATCAGCTCCCAAGTCGATTTGACACCAAATCTGAGCTCAATCCTCATGGTGGGCTGGTCAAAGACCTAATTGTGCCCTAAAGAGCCCCTTTTCACATTCTAAAGAGGTTACATAATGACCCAAAGTTTGGCTATAAAAATCCATGAATGACCACCATTTTCTCAAGGAATTATTTGTATTGTTATGCTATTGAGATTGCTAAGGACTCATTCTTTAGCAACAAACATTGTAGGCTGCATTTCATAAGCTATTCACCCCGCTCTTGAGTGAATAAGCTTGGAGTTCTTTCACCCACATTTTCATCTTTTCATTGTAAGGAGAGAAAGCTTTGAGGGCCTCAAGAGCCTTCCATTGGAGAAAGAAGGGACCCAAGTCCCCTTTCTTCTTTGTGCCTTTGGATTTCATCAATAGATCAGCTTATACATTGGTGATATTGGTCCATGTTTATTTGTTTTTCATTTTGTTTGATATGCTCATAGTTTTAATTTCTTTTAGTTTATTTCGTGTTTATTACTTTGTTGTTTTCTCTCTAACCTTTTACCTTACAGCTGTCATGCCTAGCAGAGCCCAACTGGGCATGTAAGCACTCTTAATTTGCTCACCGAGTGACGAATTGGGTGCAAACAAATGGAATTCTTTAGAATATGGAATTTTGAGGTTACTCAGGAGACATATAAAAGTACATCTCATAAATATTTTAGGTTATGGTTCATTGTACTTTTGGAGATATATCCTATGGAAGATAGGGTTTTTAATTCATCCTGAAATCAGTTTTAAATGAGTCATCTTGAATTTTTCGTTATAATTTTTTTATGGGAAATTTAGGACAATGAAATTTTGTGGAGACTGAGGAGAAATGTCATATTATAGGTGGTCAAAATTAATCTATGTTTCTCTATTCTTTCGGAGATATAGTCCATGGAAGACAAGGTTTGTGACTAAAATCAATTATCTTAGCATTTTCATTGTAAATGTTTTTAGTGAAGTTTCATACCTTGAAATTTCCAGAATCTGAAGTTAACACAGTTAAGTACATGTGGAAAAGTTTTCATATTTTGACTCATTATATTTTATGATATAATTTTTGTGGAAGTTAAGGTTTTTGCACAAGTTATTTTCTAGTGATTTTAAGAGTTTTTTCCGTGGTTAGCAAGCTCATTTTTTAATTTTTTTTAGAGACATGTTCCAGTGTCTTTAACTAACAAAGGATCTGTCATTAAGCAGGTAAAAATGTGGTTGGAGAAGAATACATGTAGGAAATACAAATTGTTTCATGTGGTTGGAAACACATTGTTTCACTTGCTTGGAAACCATTGTAACCCTTATTGGTACGCCTTCAAGTAGTACCGCATTAGACAATACTTGTAAATGGAATCTCACTTCAATGTACCTTTGGATATATAGGAAGTCCCTTAGGCATACTTGAAACCAACCTTAGATAAGTTATTCAACCGTCTTGTTGCTATAATACATCAAGAACAACACTCGGGGATATCACTCTTTAGTACATGGGTAGTCGAGTAGTACAACTAAGGGAACGATTGATCCTCCTTAATTGGTTGATACAAATTGGATCATTATATTGTTGGCCATCTATCTCGATCCTTTAAGAGTGGAAAAATTTGGAGGAATCAACTTGCAAGGCCATTTTAGTGGCAGGTCCCAATTTGGAAAATTGAGGTTTAGAACCTTTCAAGGCCATTTTGAGGCATCAAATGAAATTTTTGGGGGTTAAAACTTTCCCATCACAACTTGTACCCCATGATGCTATTCTACACATCGACCATTCCAATGGTGCAAAAATATTGTCAATCAAAGTTCGTATGCAAAATTTATGCCTCACACAAGTTGACCTATTGTGTTGACCACCATGGTACGAGGGATGCCACGTCATCCCCCATTACTCATACATATGGGGATATCCATGTGAGGAATTTCAAGAATATTCTAGAAGGTTCAAAACCCTACCACAATTGAGGGTTGAGGAAGTCAAAAACCTATCCCTAGATGTATATTGAGCTATGTTAAATACCAGGCCACTAGGAACAGAAGGGGTTATATTATTTTGCATTGTATCTTGTTCCATAGTTGAGAAAAAAAATTGAGACTGGTATTCTGTGAGAATAACAAAGGAGGAGAGATTCTGTAGCAACAATACAAGCCACAATTCAAAAGAAAATCCACAAAGAGTGCCTCTTTCTTTGTACCTGCATCATTTCTATACCAGAGAAAAGAGAGCAGAGCAACCTCACCTTCTAGTTGGGTTTTCTCTCATATTGGGTTTCCTGGGTCATATCTTATGTTTATTTTTGGATGGTGTGATTAGATTTTACCATTCTCTATTTTCCTCATTTTATCTATTTCATGCATAAGAAAAAAATCAGTAACTAAATATTCTGGAGATCTAAAGGAAAAATAACCTTAATAATAAAGATCTCAATATTTTATTAAATCTGTGTGACAAATTTTTCGAGTGTAATATCCACAACAATTTAAATATCATATTGGTATAAAAGTAGGTTTTTCTTTCAGGTATTTGTGGGAAGTTCCAGAATCTAGGAATCAACTTAAAGAGAAGTCGCAGAAACCCTAGACATGGCAGATGAGTCTGTTCATAACAACCCTCGAGCAACAAAAGAGAGATTTGATAGGTTGGAAGCACAATTTGTTGACATCAATCACAATATGAACCTCTTCATGGTGGCTCTAGAAAGAAAGATCAAACCATTAAGATATAATGGAGGCTCTAACGTATAGAACATATCAGAGGGAAATCAGAAGACCACGAAGACTCGGGAAAGGAGTCGCGGAAATAATCCAAGAAAGAGCAGTTGAGTTCGAGTGTTGTGAACCATTCAAAGCCCCTATTCAAGATGGAAGCGAAAGTGGACATAAATCCATACCAAGGTGCGATTGATGCATTAAAACTGAATCATTGGTTACAACAACTAGAAGTTTATTTTATCTTTCACCATATAGATGAAGAGCATAATATTTATTTTGCTAGATTGAAGTTAAAGGGCCATTCTTTAACCTAGTGGGAAAGCCATATGGAAACATTTACATTGGAGGGTGATCCTCCAGTAACTAGGTGGGAGGACTTCAAAACCCTCATCAAGTCCCAATTCTACCCTATCATGTATGTAGAGGACCAATGTTTCTGATGGCACTACTTCAGGTAGAGGCATGGGTACAGTGTATAGAAGTACACCACTAAGTTCATAAATATGGCCATCATGTTGGGTATCTCTTCCAAGAACCTAGATATAATTCTCAATTATCTAGGGGGTTTACATAGTCATGTATCAAAGCAGGTGATGGTCTTCAAGCTAAGGACAATGGATGACGAATGTGTATAGGCACATGTTGCGTGCGCATAACAACCTCCCAATTTTCTTGTCTTGGCATTTCTCCAAGACAAGAAATTGGGCCCCCCTTCAATTCTTCCCACCGAAACCCTCACACTCTCTCCCTTGCGCAAATGGCTACGCCCAAGTTTTTCCTCTCGCTGTCCCCGCTTTACCACTTCCAGTTCCTCCTCAAATCAATGCGACCTATCAATTCACACTTCAGCGAGTTCCCTCTTCTTTCACCGATACATAACGTACATACAAACACATCCTTCTTCCACCTTTGCATTGATGCACCATTAATTCCCTCATTAGTACATCGACCACCTTCCTTCGAAATAGGCTAATGTGCCTCCGCTAAACCTCACCGATGCACGTCTTTTTCATCAGCGAAGTACGCATTATCAACGCTGACACATTAGTAATTTCCACACTATTATCTTCGCCGCGCGCGACTTTCACCAACTGACTTACGTCCACTCGTGTCGATGCATCGCATCTCGACAACACCCCTCCCTTTTGTTTTGATGTACCCCATATTGACAAAGTTCACACCCCCTTTGTCGGTGCACTACCTATTGATAAGTCTCCCTCTCTTGTCCTCGATGCACCAACAAAAGGATGTTGATCCCTCATCACTTCCAAGCACGTCGACGATGATCTTCTCCCTCTCGCCAAGTCTAATTAGGTAGCATAGCCCACTTTCGTCTCAAGGCTTATCTCGTCCCCCTCCCAGTTCATATCCCTTATTGTTGTGCTCATCAGTCAATCTCCTTACATTCTCAATGACTAAACTCTTTACGCCTAGTTAGAATGACAATCATTGATCACCTATTATGCCCAACCCACTTCATATTGCAGTCCTAATCAAGTTTGTAGTGTCCTTAGTGGATTTCTTCGCATGCATGGTACTAACTTGTTGGTTTTGCGTCTCTTGAAGCTATGACTAAATATTAATTGTAAAGGTGCCTCCTAGCATCAAAGGAGTTAACTACAACATATTTAGGTCTCGAGCTGGCTTTGAAATGCAGGCTAAAGGAAAATCGGCCACCTCGGCTCCTACATAGTGCTAAGTGCACCGAACGTCACTTGGTTGTTTTGGTGGATGTATAATTTCATGCTACTTACACAACACTACAATGCCAATGGATGAACTAAGTCCCTATACATCGCAGATGGCACATGAACTGACAAAATTCAATTTGGGTGAAGCATCGGCGAACTTGGGACCCGAACTTCCATTAAAAAACACCTTTGAACACAATTTTATAGCCTCCATCAAAGTTAAATTTTCATCCTCGAAACAAATTAATCATATGACTCTCGCCATTACAATTCCAACACAACTCAGGGAATCTAAATCAGACGCTTATAAGTACCATAATGGATGGCCTAGGGTTTCTCCCTGAACGGGCCGCGTTGGTCATTATGTAGATGAGATGTTGGTATGGCATGGTTAGTCGGCTCGCCAAGAGCGCCTCTCGGTGTTATTGATAGCGCAAAATAAGGTGCTCCAATATAACTTCATACCAGAAATTTATAAAGATTTAAAAGTCCCTCCGACGACATTAGCAAGAGGTTACGAACTTGGGTAAAAAAATTTGTGTTTTTTTGCAAATCATGTTAAATTGAAACTTGTTGTGCACATTCTAGAACTAGGAAAATACATCAGTTGAAATTAAACCTTCCGATCTATCGAGACGAAGTTGACAACAAGTCCTCCGATCTATCTTCTTTACCCAAGCATAATAAAAGAATGGAATCAAAGTCAATGACTATGAGCCATTGATCATTCTTAAGGAGTCGATCCTTTCACGCATACTGACTCTCCCCATAAGAGTTCCCAAGATTAGTTTAAGCTCACCTGTAAAATTTCATAACTAGGCTTGGAGTTCCCCATCAATTCCTTCGATGTGATGCAAATCATAGAAGTTCTCATCAACTCCTCCGATGCAAATCAGAGGAGTTGCAATCGGAGGAGTTCCCAAACCTTAAAAACTGCTTTTCTTAAAATGACCATAACTTTCTAGTTATAGGTCTTAATAAATTCCTAACCTATTGCCTTATTTTTTCTATATAAAGATTTGGTATCTTGTTGGCAGCTCCAGAAAAAACAACGCTTCAATCATGAGAAACAAACCAGGGATTGAATGAAGCTTACTCGATATTTCAATTATTTAATGTCTCAATTATATGCGTTCTAATGATTAGTATTGATGAATTATTTGGATTTACTCTCATCTACTATATGTTAAATGGTGTGAGGTACCAAGCGAAGGAGGGTCGCGCTCAACATTTTTTCAATGCAATCTATAGCTAAAGACAACAAAGGAGAAATAACGAAAGATGTAGCAGTCATAGAGGAGAAACAAAGAAAATCTCAGGCAAATGGATGAAGTGGAGGTCTAGAAATTGCATGACGATCTACTATCAAACTTAGATGACAAAGATGTTCCCATGCCTAGGCCAGTCTTCATGATGCATAAGGCACATATGGCCAAAATCCATGATGACTCACTAGTGCTAGAATACAAACTCGAAATGTAACAACTGTCTTTGTTACTCATCATCACAAAGAGGATGAGGAAAAACGTTGGAAGACGAGAGGTCACAGAGGGAGACAGAAGGCCAAAGATCATATTGAACCTCAATAAATACTCGAATTGAACCAAAAGAAAGGAATTTTGGCTCTTCAAACATGGTACACTTCTGAACTATTTTGGGAATACAGTGTCAACTAAAATTGGAGAGCTTTCCTTAATGTTTTCATGTACTATTGTTGAAACTGTTAATACGGAGAAGCCCCTAGGGCCAAATTTTGACTGAAAGAAAGACTTGCATGTGTTGTTGTTTTGCTGTGAACTATTTCAAGCAGAATGTTTGTTGCTCACATGGGCTGCAAGAGCATGTTTTTTTATGGACTATTCTGACTCAATATATGTTTTCTTGCAATTTTGTTACTCTTTCTTATATTACATGTCATGAGCGAATGAGCTACGAATGTATGTGATATAGTGACTTAAACTATTTTGATTATATATTCATGTGCATGCGTTATACTTTATTTCTTCATTTCAGCTGCCTGAGTGAAGCTATTGGTAGAGCTAGTTTCATGTCATAGATCATTCATTTACATTAGTTCGCTCCTAGCTAGGATAGGGTAGATTAGAAGTAGATTAGATACCCGCATTTACATAGTCTTCATCCACATATTCCATTTGCATAACCATCCATCACTCACCTTCAACGGTAAACCAAACCACAACCGATAAAAACAAACCGTGAATGACTGTCGGGCCAGAATTTGAATGGTTTCCCTATTCCAAACAATGAGAGGTCTAATTGAGACTTCTCACCGAGTTCACCATTTGTTGCTTTGATGTGTACAATAGACTTGATGTTAATCCTCCGAGTGTGTGAACCAGACTTGGTATTAAGTGTGCCAACCATAGCATTGGACTTAATGTTGAGTTTACCGAGTATAGCATTGGAGTTCATGGTAACTACGTTGATCAACAAGTGTTTGAAGCTTTGTTCAAGGGTAACGAGCGCTCATATTTTAAAACAAAGGAGGAAACATGGAGGGGGGCACGTGGGCCATGGGCCCTCACCCACCATTACTCCACGCATTTAAGAACTTTTGTTATGACATTGTTTTTGCAATTCTTATTCAAATATTTATCTTTTATTTAAAAAAATTATTTAATTTTATTTTGTTAGATAAGATTTTAAATTTAAATAATTTAAATTTAGATTAAATAAAAATTATTTAATTTAATAGTCTAAGTTGCATAACATAAACCTTTCAACCGGAGCAGTTTTGCATGGAGGCGTGACTGGAAAGATGCAGACCTATACCAATGCTTTTGAAGGATTTTAAAGACCAATAACTTGCTCATACGACATCGGATTTGAGTTTTGTTTCTTGCACCGTGAAGAACACAGATAAATTCTTCTAGGGAAATGATTTATCATGCCATTTGAACATTTCATCGATGCCACGAATAACGAGGTTGGTTTGGGCGAGAAATTCATGGCGATTGTTTAGTAACTTTTGGGCCTTAGATTTCAATTCTGCAAGTTGCATTGGGATCGTAACAACGGAAATCATATGAATGGCCTATTTCCAAGAAGAAAATTTCATTTTGACGGACATTGAAAAATTGCACTCAAAGGCATTTTTTAATGAAAGTTCGGGTCTCTCTTTCGTTGCCGCTTCATCCAAATTATGTTCTATCAGTTCCTGTGTCATATGTGATATATAGGCTCTTAATTTACCCATTGAATCTGGGGCAATGCATTAGTAGCACAAAGTTATAAATCCACCCAAACAACTAATTGATGTTCAAAGTACTTAGCACTGTGTAAGAGCAGATTTCTTCTGAAGCGTGTTTCAGAACCAGTGCAAGACCAATAGGTGTTATGGTTAACCCATATGATGCTAGGTAATTCTTTCACAATGAATATTTATTCATAACATCAAGAAACACAAAGAAAACAAGCTAGTACCATGTGCGAGAACAAAGTTGTTGGGGACACCACAACCTTGATTAAAACTACAATTTGAAGTGGATCAAGTGATATAGGCAATCATTGACCAACTACCTAGATAGGCATGGAGAGTTTAGTCATTGGAAACCATTTATGAGACTAATTGATGGATGTAGTAAGAAGGGTCTAAGGTGGAAGAGGATGAGATAGACCTCAAGGCGAAGGTGAGCCATACCAACCTGATCAACATTAACGAAAGGGAGAAGATCATCGTCAATAGACTCGGCAATGACGAGGGGTCAACATCCTTCCACTCGCATCGGTGATGGGAGAGAGAAACTTATCAACAAGCAGTGCATCGACAAGGGATAGACGAACCTTGCTAATATGGAATGTAGTGAAGTGAAAGGGAAGAGCATTGTCAATATGCGATGCATAGGCGCAAATGGAAGGAGGTCAACTGGTGAAATGTGTGCACATGAAAAAGATAATTGTGCAGAAACTATTGATGTTTCAATGTTGATCATGTGCACTTTGACAATGATAAAAATGCGTGTAAGTGAAGTTTAATGAAGGTGCGCTAGCGCATCAACCAAGTTCTTAGGGAAGTGACTCATGTGGAGGTGAAATAAATCAATGGAACGCCAATGTGGAGGTAAAATAAAGGATGTGTGCGTCGATACGATATGTGTTAGTTCATGAAGAAGGAGCTTGCTGAAGTAAGGATCGACAGGTCGATGTGATCCGAGGAGGAATTGGAAGTGGAAAGGTGGGTAGAGAGGGAGGAAAATTCAGGACTAGTCACTTACACGAGAGAGGGAGAGAGAGTGCGAGGGTCCTAGTAGGGAGAATTTGAGGGGGGCCCAATTTATTGTCTTGGAGAGATGCTAATACAAGAAAATTGGGAGGCTATTGTGTGTGTGAAACAAATGGTGATACAGTGGGTGAAGCCAGAATCTATGCTAGTCCTTCCTAACTGATAAGCAGAAAATGTAGAGGGTCATAAAATTGCTTTTAAGACCAGAAATTTATGAAATAATGCACAATAGTTACCTGATATATTTCATCGAGGTGGAGTCACTAGAAATTCTTGCATATTGGCTAGTAGGGATCGTCTGATGTAGACGGAGGATAAATGCTGATGAGATTTATTTCCTTAAACTGCATCTACGATCCGAGTTGGTATCTCCGTCGTGGGGCTGATATAGGTTTGGGATAAAAATATTTTTCACCAGGTGCATATATAGATATCTCGCAGGTGTTTCTCCACTACCTACAAGCATCCATATCCCCGATGGAGCCAACACAGTGCCACCGACCTTGATCCACTGCCAACGAGCATCCATAGACCCGACAGAGATATCTGCATGTCCCCTAGTCTGGTCAAACTTTCCTTTCCATTCCTTCATGATTTATTTAGTGCATGTTTAACATTCGGTGGATGGGGAAAGTAGTGGCCTTTTAGCCTGATAGGGGATGAATTCCAACTATTGATATTTGTTTGAATAATTGTTGCACCTGACTACATAAAGATATCTGTTTTGGCTTTCAGCCTTTATACTTTGGAACTTCACACTTTACGCGAGAAGATAATTAGTGTGTGGATGGTTCCTTCATTACATAGGATATACTTGCCATCCAATATGCAAGGATGATTGTTGATTAACCACTATGCTCGGTCATGGTTTAACTGTTGTCACAACATCCTTGGATAGTTATGATTCATGTTCAAACATAGACCCCTAATTTCGCTCATGATCTAGGAAAGAGATGCAAGCTGATTTATGCTTGCTTCTAGTGCGAAGGGGTTTTCTGTAAAATACAGACAAAGGTGAGAGGATTGCATGTCATTCAAATATAACCATCCATCATTCAACCTCATCAGTGGACCGAGCCACAATTGGTAAAACCAAACCAACAATGGTTGGCGGGCCAGATTCTGGAAGGGTTCCCTATCCTAAATAGTGAGAGTTCTAATTGGGACTTCTTACCGAGAGTAACCCCTTACTATTTTTGGGTGAATTTAGAATCATCAACAACATAGTACCTGGAAAACATAGGCTGAATGAAGGGGCAACCAAGTGGTTCGATGCAGAAAGAGCACTAGGAAGCTTCCAAGGAGGGGAAGAAGAAGTGGAAAGGGGGAAATATAAGAATACAACAACCACTACACATCAATGCAAATATATTAGCAACCATTGCAATCATTACAACATTAATGGCCACACCAAGGAAAAAATGTTGGAAACTGCATCCTGAGCTGAACCCGAAGAACCACAAGAAGGACGAAAAGAAAAAGAATCTTTTAGCCACAGATTCAAGCAATCAGGTTGAAAGAAGCTCAGATGTGGATGAAAATTTTTTCTGCACATCTATGCAAAAAGAGGTGAATCTAAGTATCCTTCATCACTAGGAAGAGAATGAGATGACCAAGCTATTCCACATTAATATTCAGGTCAATAAGACAAGATAGATGCTCTGTTTGACTCTGGTTCACATGCTAATATCATAGCAATGAATCTGGTCAAGAAGCTTGGATCAAAGGTTCATGATCATCCTACAAGGATGCAGATATAAAAGTATCAAAATAGTGTAATATTAAATTTGCTATAAGTGAAAATTTTATAGATGAAGTAGAATTGTATGTAGTACCATTGGATGTATGCGAATTATTTTTTGGAAGCCCCTACATGTATATGAAGGATTCTATCTTCATGTGGAGATCCAAACAATACCACCTCATCAAGGATGAGAAAATCCTTCATCATCAACGTGCACAAAGGAAAGTCAAAGATCTCACTGGTAAGTGCCAACCAAGCCAAGAAGTTGATAAGTTCTAGTAAGAAATATGTTTTTTTTTTCATAAGAGAAAATTAGTCTGATGATGAGTCCATGAGAGTGAAGGCATCCATAGAGGGGTGTGATAAAGAGAAAAAACAACAGTTGCAGTATTTGCTAGTACAAAAATACAGAGGAGTGTTCAAGGAGCCTAAAGGGCTACCACTAAAGAGGGATGCAAAGCATGAAATATGGTTATTTCTAGACTCTCCATTGTTGAATATTGGGCTATATAGACAACATGTTATAGAAGCAAATGAAGTGAAGAAGCAACTGCAACAATTGTTGGAGAAGGGTGTGATTCGACCAAGTACCTCACCTTTTGGGTCACCTATCATAATTGTTCCTAAGAAGGATGGGACTTGGATAATGTGTATCGATTACAGGGCATTGAACAAGATTATGCTGAAGAATCGATACCCTCTGCCAATGATCAATGATTTATTGGACCAACTGCAACATGCCAAATACTTCACTAACATGGATTTGAAATCAAGATATCACCATGTATGAGTCAAAGAAGAAGATACCTAGAAGACTGCCTTCAAGACAAGTTAAGGTTTGTATGAATGGTTGGTTATACCATTCGATTTATGCAATACACCGGCTACATTTATGAGACTAATGAACGATGTTTTATGCCCTTATCTAGATTCATTTGTTATTGTCTATTTTGATGATATACTAGTTTATAGTGCTACCTAGGAGGAGCACATGTCACATCTTATGCATGTGTTAAAGACTCTGAAAAAGTACCAGCTACATGGAAATCTCAAGAAATGTGATTTTTCTTAGCAGTGTTTGGTGTATTTGGGTTATGTGATTGGTGGAGGGGAGCTCAAGATAGATCCTGAAAAGATGGAGGCCATCATGAAATGGCCAATTCTTAAAAATTTCACTAAAGTTAGGATTTTTTGGGGGGAAAACCAATACTTGTGGAAGTTCATAGCTTCATTTTCAGCAGTAGCTACACCACTCCATGCCATAACAACCAATGGTAATATTTTCCAATGGGGGAAGAATCAACAAAATCCCTTTGATGAGTTGAAAAGAAAGATCATTCAAGCACCATTTCTCATGCTACCAAACTTGCAGAAGCCCTTCTAAGTGAAGACAAATGTAAGTGGGTATGCCATGGGAGTAGTTTTGATGCAAGGAGGAAGGCTAGTATGTTATCATTCTAAAGTATTGCATGGGGCATTTGATGTAGGAGCATCGCCTTCAAAGCCAAACACGCAAGCATGGAGGAAACAAAATGGCATCTCAGCATGGCAGAGTTTCAAATCAACATTAATTTCATAATTAAATCGGTTGTTGAGATATTTTCAAAGCACCATTTTTAAAATGTAACTTGTTACTAAAGTCGTGAAGGACTATAAGAGTTTGCAGATATGGAGTGTTGACTCTTATCTGGAAATAACTGTTAGTTATTGAAATAGGATAGATTAGGTAACCACTAAGAGTTGATAGGATAGGTTACAAACAGGACAACAAGAGCTTGTGAAGCCGGTCCTTAGATAGTTTGTTGTTTCATTGCAATAGACCAGAAACAGAGGAGAATGTATGAGTATTGTAAGAGATAGAGATCAGAGAGATAATAGAACATAGTAGAGTAGAAGAAACACTATGTAATTTGTTTTCATGAATGAATAGAACATACAGAATTGTCCTAAACCTTGGAATGTGTTCATTTGATGTATGGATGAATGAATGTTATATTCTGTGTAGGTGATTTATTTTAGTTCGTTCATGTATGATTTTTTGAGAGATTGATTGTATGAGTTCATGACGAAACTAGATGAGTTTCAATTGTTTCTCTTCTGACACTCGTATGCAAGGTGTGCATCTCGAATGTAAGGAGTCCGTCGATTGAGTCTTAGATTGACTCAGAAGAGTTCAGAGAGAGAAAAAGGGGAAATTAGGCTAGGTGCAAGGTGTGCACAGCGTCAAGGAGTGACCAAGCATCGAAGAACTAGAACAGAAGAATGCCAGGTGGGTGAGAAGAATTTCTTTTCAAGAAATCCTTCGATCTAAGTTATCAAAATCCTGAGAACGCAAGGTGTGCATGGGAGTCGAATTCCTTAAGGATAAATCTCAGAAGAGATATCACTTTTCATAAGTGTTGACAAGATCCCAGAGTCAGACTCATAGGATGATCAAAGGTTCGAAACCTTTGAAGACAGATAAATCTTCTAAGAAAGAAGAAATCAAAATCTCAGGAGGAGGAGCGACGGTGATCGTTGGATCATAGTGAAAAGGATCGATAGTTTTCTGATCAGAGGAAGGTGCACAAGTATTAACGCTTGCACACATAGGAGAGAGAACCTATCAAGGTTTGAAACTTGAGATTTCTGAAGCTCGGAGAGCAAGAAAGCCAGAGTGAAATCTCAGTCGTTCATCGATTAGTTGTATCTGAACCGTCAAATATCGTGAGTTCAGGAGGAGGCAAGTTTGAAACTTGAAACACCCAAAGCGCGGAGACCTGAAGGGCGGGAGTGAATCTGGACCATTGGATCTAGGAGGATACATGTCGATAGGTCAAAAGATCCAGAGGAAGGTGGAGGTTGAAGTGTTGAAACACTTGAAGCCTGAAGAGCCGAAGAGCCATGAGTCGTCGATTGGCAAGGGGACACTTGTCAACAAATTGAGAACTCCAAGAAGGATGTGGTGGGGTTTCAGTTTGAGAAATGATATCACCGAACCCCGAAGGCCAGAAGACCCGAAGTGAATCTGGGCCGATAGATCTAGGAGAGATGTGGCATAGATCCGTGAACTCCAGGTAAAGTCCTGAAGTGATTTATAGCCGTCAGATCAGAGGAGACATGGCATAGATCTGTGAACTCCGGGTAAAGACCTGAAGAAACCCTAGGCCGTCTGATTTAAGAGGACACATGGCGGGATTCCACATATTTGAGGGGAAGAGAAGTTTTATATTTGAGATCTCAGAAGTCCGAAGACCCGGAGAAGATCTCGACCATTGATCGAGAAGAGGGCAGCATGATCATTGATCTGAGTTGAAAGGTCAAACACCCAAAGTGAGGGCAGGACCGTTTATTGAGCAGGACAAGTTTCCGTAGATCGTCAACTCCGAGAGATTGACGTACAAAAGAGAGTTGGGTTTGAGATTTCAAAACCCTGAAGTCTGGAATTGCGAAAAGGTCACAGCCATTGATCTAGGAGGGACAGATTTGGTCTATAGATTTTAAAAGCACAGCTATGAACCGTCGATTCAGATAGTATCATTAAGATCGTGAGATCGATGATCCCTTGGCATTGCAGGGACAAAAGTTGCGTGGAGTTTAAATTATCGAGGGCGGGCCGCAATCCAAATAGTGGTTTCGTCAAGAGGACAAATGGAGGCTTGAGGAAGGTTGCAGGCCCAAAATTAGTTTAACCCCAAACCTCTCATGGCTGCACCCGCAAATCGTGTGGTCATCGTCCAATGTCACATTCTAGAGAGGGCTTATCTGAAAAGGAGCTATCGCTCAGCACTCTGAGATTTCGCAGCAGAGCGAAAGGGAAGGTCGCGGGTTCTATCATACCTGCACCAAGGAAGATGAAAGGTCTTGTGTATTGATACAAAAGGAAACCATTAAGGTTTCAGAGAGTCATCAGACTCAATAATCGGATATCCAAGACCGGGAGGTCGTGTAGCCCTACGGGAGAGTAGGGGGGTTGCATCGGTATTTCTCAACTAACCCACCTACGACAAGGATCTCTATGCCTTGGTACATGCTGTCAAAAAGTGGAAGCACTATCTAATGGGAAAGGATACCATCATCCACATTGATCACCAATCACTACAGTATTTGCAGACCCACACTAAGCTACAACAAACCAGGAATTACAAGTGGATGGGGTTTTTACAACAATTTCATTTAGTCATAAAGTATAAGAAGGGAAACACAAATAAGTTGGAAGACATGCTTTCATGACCACCCACATCCAAGATTACAACTTTGGGAACTCTAATGCACATGGAGTGTTTTATCCATGATACATACAAAGAGGCATACACAGAAGATGAGGACTTCAAAATGTGTTTCAATAGTTGCAGGGACAAATTCATATAGAATAAGGTGACAACAAGGTTGACTATCATTTATAGAATGGTTTACTCTATAATCTCAAAAATTCATGTGTTCCTAAAGGTGAACGATTGCAACTTACCAAAGAGGGTCACACCTCCAAGGTTGTAGGATATTTTGGTGTTGGGAAGACAATTTCCAACTTACATAGGTGTGTGTGTTGGCCTAAAATGCAAGAATATGTAGCATGGTATATTAGAGGATGTATAATTTATTGTACCAACAAGCCCAACAATAGGAATCAAGGTCTATACCATCCATTACTTGTACCCACTCGACCTTGGGAAAATATTTCCATGGATTTTGTGGGAGCTTTACTAGCCACATGGAAGGGACACAACTACTTATTTGTGGTAGTTGAAAGGTTCAACAAAATGTGCATTCTCATGCCTTGTAAAAATACCATCAATGGACAAGAAGCGACAATCAAGTTCTTTGAGCAGGTCTGGGTGCACTTTGGGATACCAAGGAGCAACATCTGGGACAGGGATACCAGATTTATTAGTGCATTTTGGACTACATTGTGGGAGAAGATGGACACTAAGTTGAATAGGTATACAATATTCCATCCACAAACATATGGGCAGATGGAAGTAGTTAATAATACTTCAATGCAACTTTTGAGGGGTTACAATTAAAAGCATCCGAAGACCTAAAATGAAAATTTGATCTATATACAACACTCTTATAATAGAGCAGTCCACACTTCTATTGGTAAGTCACCTTTTGAAACTTGCTTTGGGTATTTTCCACCTTCACCCTTAGATTTTGTATATGAACAGTAAGGAGGAGTGATGGAGGACCTCACGAGAGAAGCATTAAAGGTAGAAAAAATTATTGAGAATATTATGCAGATTCATTTGCAAGTAAAAGAGACATTGAAGAAGTCACATGAAAAGTACAAGACTAGACATGATCAACACAAAATAGAGATAACATTTAGAGTGGGAGACAGAGTATGGTTATAGATGAATAAGGAAAGGCTAGACAGTTCTAGTAAGAAGATCAAGGCTCTGCGGTATGTTCATTTTGAGGTATTGGAAAAGGTAGGAGATAATTCCTACAAACTCAGTCCACCCCCATACACGCACATTTACTTAGTAGTGAATGTGGAGAATCTCAAACTCTATGAGCCTTCCATGTTGGATCAAGAGTAGGAGCAGGTCATACCTTCCATAGAGGACTTCGCACCATACGCTTAGGAAAAGTCAACATAGGAAATATTTTTCCAGAAGTGGTTCAAAACTACAATATAGGGATAACAAGAACTTTGGCAAATTGGGTTAAAGAACAACTTCTAGGAAAAGCAAAGTGGTACTCCATGGAGAAGGTAGAGGAAAAATTTCCTCGCCTCATTTAGTAAAGATTTTTGGGACCAAAATCCTCTCTAAATGGGGAGGAATGATCTAGATTGGATCATTATATTATTTTTCATCTATCTCAATCCTTTAAGAGTGTAAAAATTGGAGGAATCAACTTGGAGGGCCATTTTAGTGGTAGGTCCCAGTTTGGAAAATTGGGGGTTAAAACCTTATGGGGCCATTTTGAGGAATAAAATGGAATTTTTTGGGATTAAAAATTTCCCAGCATAGTGTGGACCCCCTGACACTATTCTACACATCGAGACCTCTCCAACGATGGAAAAATCATGTCAATGAGAGTTTGTATGCAAAATTTATGCCTCCCATAAGTTGACCTATTGTGTTGACCACCATGGTACGATAGGATGCCATGTCAACCAGTTGATGATTGCATCTTCATGAGACATTCTTTAGGTCATCTCCCCAGAGAAGTGGGCTGGGTCGACCTGTGCCTTCTCCCTATATTATCCCTGATGGAATGAGATGGGTTGACTTGAGACGAGTCTTCTCCTCGGTTGTGCTAGGCTGGGTTGACCTGAGATGGGCCTTTTCCCCTGGTGAATGGACTGGGTTGATCTGTGGGGACTCCCTTGATATTCTCCCCATATCTGGCTAGGTTGAATTGAAGAACGCTCCTCTGAGATTGAGTTGAACATGACACTTGTCAGAGGAATGGAAATTTTTCCCAGGGTGGCACCCAACGTCTCATGGGAGCAGACCATGTGAACATGTCACTTGGGAGTTGACCAAGTGTACACATCATGAGGGAGCAACCCTTGACGATGATGATGACTTGTTCTAGTGGGTCGTAGCCCCTAGAAGAGATGAGGACGTCCACACTGGGTGCAACAATTTGTGAGGTATTGATGCAACCTTTCATTATGATGCCCAGAGACAAGAAGAATCCCAACATCTTGTGTAGAATACCTAATTATCTAAAGTCAACCTAGATGAAGAGACACCTTTTGGAAAGGATAAGTTCACATTGGACTTGTATAAATAGAGAGAACTATCTCTCATTTTGTCATAACACTTGGATCACTTTCTCTCACTTGAGTAGCACACACTTGGACTATTCTTCTCTCTTGTGTAGTGCTAGCCTCTTGATATTATAGCGCACTTCTTCTTGGTGATGAGATTTTCTCTTGGACAATTTATTATCTAGTGAAAGGTTGCAACTCAGTTTTTCTCCCTTGTGAAGAAGGGTTTCCCAAGATATCTCTTGTGTATCTTGTGCATGGTTATCTTCTTGTGATCTTGGATATTTGTATGATGCAATTTATGGTTAGGGTTTATGCTTAATGATGCTTATGCTATTGTAAAATTGAATGGAATTTTAACAAGTTGATAAGCATAAAAATTCAATATGGTATCAGAGAAGTATTCCTGAAGAAGCCATTGCACAAGCTTCTCTAGCACCATTTCATGCTAGTCGTCATCTTCTTGTTGCAACTGCAACTGCACTTGTAACTACAACGCCCCCCCATATCAAGCTAGTTTTAGAACTTTCCCTTGGTTTTTGGGACTAATTTATTCATAGATAGGTGCACCCTAGTCCAGTGCATCATCTGCAACTCTCAGATTGCAAATTGGAAGAGTTTGGATTTTTTGGAAAATTTTGGCCCTATGGTTTCTAGGGTTTTTGCAATCATGGTGGGCAACGTTCTTGGATATAGGATTGATGGAGCCTCTAAATTCAAATCCTGGAAATAAGGATTACTCATCACTCTAGAAGAGAGTGACCTAATGAAGTTTGTGGAGGAATTTGTACCAGAACCAACAGATGCGTCAGAGAAAACTCAGTTGAAGAAAAATGACGCCAAGGCTAGAAAGATAATTATTTACTCTGTGAAAGATCATATTATTCCACACATCTCCTCAATGAAGACAACCAAAGAGATGTTTGATTCTTTTGTTACACATTATTTTGGTCACCCTGGTGATGTTTCTACAAGCATGTGTTCAGGCTCTCAAAAGGATCTTTTGCATGAGAAAAGTAACTGGTTTCTCCCTCTACAAAACTTGTTTTTAGAAGGACGCCATAGGCTGCATATAGTACACAGTGTGAAAATTCTAGATTTTTGCAGGCTGCCCTTAACCTAGCTTGCAGAATTTTTGTAGGCTGCTCTATAGACAGGGTGCGGCGGCATTTTAAGACTAAGAAAGGAGACAAAGTTCACGAAGGTTCTAGAAGGGAATCTTCTAGAATAATAGGTGGCATCCATATGGTTGGGATCCTACTGGCTTCTCTGATTTGGTGGGATCATCCTAATCTCTTTAACCTATTAATTTGCATTAATTTTTCCCAAAGCATCTTGTCCTTGTGTTATTTTTCCACTCAGATTTTCAAAAATTTTCACCAGCTCCGTCAAGCTCCCATCACCTAAATCCTTCACTCAACTGATCATCCAAAATAGTCATGTCCTCCATGAGTAAAAAATTTGGTGAATATCCCAAACCTATACTTAGCCTTAATGCTTATCTAAATCCCTTAGTTCCATCACTTCATTAATTTTTACCCTTATTTTCGTATTCCCATTGAAAATAAAAAAATATTCCTTTTATTAAGCACCCTTACCCTATCTAGAAAGTCATGTGTTAAGCCTCGTATGCCCAAAGTCCTTAGAAAATAAAAAAGGGGTTTATTATTATTATTATAAATATTTTTATATTAAAATATTTATATTAATATTTGATCCAATATTTAATTTATGGCATCACGTCAAATCACAGGCATGAATCTCAATTTATAATGTGGAAAAGTCGAAGGATGGATGGAGGGCGCACATACATATCGGGCATAGAATTAATGCGAAAGTTAATGATGTGAAGGTGGGCCAGGGAAATTACCATGGTTTTGGTGATTGGACACATGTTTTTACGTGATGAATATTGGGGAGAAAAGTAGTTTGGATTAAACCACTCCAGCCCAATCTTGATATAATAAATGCAACCATTTATCATATGTTTTATGTGCGACATTTTTCTAGGAGTGCATTTCAATAAAGATTATGGAATTTTCAATAAAGAAATTCTTCCTCATGGTGAAATTGTTTTACAGAGGTAAAATTCACATTTTACAAATTAAAAAGATTAATGTTTATTTTCATGGAAAAGGATTAAATGGGAAGATGCATGTGAAAGGAAGACTTGGGTAATTGTTTATCCAAATGTTTTACATAAGTAAAAGAACAAGATTAAAGATGGTAAACAACACATAGTTTTCAAAACCATGGGAAAGAAACCAGTAAATGGTTTTCACAATGAAATGGTAAATTGGAAAAAACATGACACAGTAAATGTTTTTCACAGTTAAATGGTAACAGTAATTTTTTTTTACAGTGAAAGGGTAAATGGGGAAAACAAGACATGGTTTTCAAAACCATGGGAAGCAAGCAAATAAATGTTTTTAAAAAGCATGAGCATGAATTAAATTATGGAAATTTAATTCTACAGGATGGAAAAATATTTGGGAATTATTTTTATTTCAAATATATTTTTCCCAAATATTTAATGATAATATGGATAAATGGAATTAAATTTGAAAGAGTATAAGTGACATTTCAAAGAGAACGTGGCAAAGGAAGGAGTTGGAGCGTTAGAGGAATCTGCAGGGATCATGAAACATTTTTCTGAAAACTGTCATTTGTAATCATTGTAGAAGCTAAAACGTTTCAATTTAGCTATTGTAATCAATTTCTAACTAAAGGAACTCGAAATTGTATAAATGATAGAGGTTCTGAATGTATTAGTGTGGGTAGAAGTGCAAGGGCACAGTTCTGGTTATTCTGAACTCCATTGTAATTTTCTAGGACTGAATTGAATACATATGTAGAAGCTTTTGAAGTCTCTATGAAAATATTCTAATGGTGGTGATATGAGCTTTGTCTTCCCTCATTGTATGTATTTCTTGTGTTATTTAATTCCATTCACACTATCTTTTGTTTGAATTGGATAGTTAAAAGCCTAGAATTCATCTATTGATGCTCTCGGCTGAAACAATTTAAATTGTGTGTATCTCTTCCTAACTAATTCAGAATTCATTTTATTAATGCTCTGATGTAGTTACTTTTTTTTCCCCTTTCCTTTTACACTCTACAAATTTCAATTTACAACTCAGATTCATTGCCTCATTTAGCCTTTATTCTCTGGAGAGTTCTATTGGCCAGTCAATGTTTTCATTCAATTTTAGAATTTTGACTCCATAGCCCTGAGTGTCCCTCCTCTTCTTCACCAACAAATTTTATAAAACCCCCCCAAAACAAACCATATATAGCAAGTGATTGCCAAATATATATCAAGTGACATGAGAGAGCCCTCTCTGAGTTGAGAAAGCTAGTTCCCATCTCTAAAGTAGGTTGAAACAGTTACCCATGTCATTTGTTTTGATAACTGAACAGATTTAGAGGGTGCTAACATAACCATTTCTCCTTCTCCTATATAATGATGGGTTTCTCATGGAAAAGGTTAAGCAAAGATAAGAAAAAATAAGCAAGGAATTAATGAAGGAATAGGCCAAAGACTGTGTGAGGAATCCTGTTTCAATTGATGATTGAGGTCTCCATTTTCCCATCAAGCTATTGTGGATCATCTTCATGCAAATTCGGAGCAAGTGTGTGTGTTGGAACAAAGGGCCACTAAAAGGGGACCTTGCAACATGAAGGTTGTTCGGTTGTATCTTCCACTTTTACTTAATATGATACAGTGGCATGTTTCTTTCCCATAAAATCATTCTCATTTTATTACATGACTCCTTGATCACATATATAAGTTCTCATTGAATATACTATTGCTGCTTTCACTTTGGTTGGTTTGTGTCATTGCAGATCCAAATATCACGAGAGCACCGGAGCAAAGCAAAGAAAACAAAGATACAAGGAAGCAATATTCAAAGGTATGTCACTCATTCCTTCTTTGATAGTAAATTCAAAGATTATAACTTAGGGAAAGCGCCATGTCCTATCTTGTTTTGTTCTAGATCTAGGTGGATCTAGGGAGATCAGTTTATGTCTACATTTACCGATTTATCCAATAACAAAATTGGAAACCGTACTGGGGATATGACTTGTTTGTGGTTTTTTGTTGTCCATTTTCTTTTAGCCTACGTCTTTTCACTTTAATTCAGCCTCTGAGTGTGTGGGGGATCCATCCAGACTCTCTGGATCTGAAAGTTCATTTAGACTCTTTTTCCTTTGTCCAATTTTCTTTTGTTTACATTCCTTTGTCCAATTTTCTTTTGTTTACATTCCTTTGTCAAATTTTATTTTGTTTACAGGCATTTCTGCATTGTACCCATATACAGCCTGCAGAAACCTTTGATCGCCACACCTGAATTTTTAGACCAGTGCGGGATTTCCACACCCTGCCCCATAACTAGCCTGCGGAAACCTTTAATTTCCGCATTGTACCCTACTGCTGGGCTGCGACATTGTCTGTAATTTTTTTTGGATTGGGTCTTTTTGTATTTTGATACCCAGTTTTTGCTTTAATCACCTGGGAGGAACTTTTGATGCTAGTATCTGACTGATTTATGAGTTTAAGACTTGTTGTTGATTGGTTTTCAAAGATTGAAAGCCCTTCTTTGTCATTTTACAAGTTTTTGCTTCTTGATTTTTATCAACAAGGATATAATCTCTGATTTTGAATCTGAGTGCTTGATTGATTAAAAGTCTTTTAGATTTGATTTAAGGTTTTAGATTGATTACATTTTCTGGATTGCTTGTTGATTGGAAAGTCATTTTCATTTGCATTTAGTGAAACATCCTCTTGCCATTTTTATTTTTATCTTCATTGAAAGTTTGATTTGGGTATTTGTTGAGTGTATCTATTTTCTTTGATTACTTGTCCTTTATTCATTATATCCCTGTTTTGGTTTTGGAAAGGAATAATTAAAGCCATTTATTCTTGTCGAGTAATCATTCATAAGGAAATTTTTTGCATTCAGTTTTTTTTTTTTACAAGAGAACAAATTGAGAAATTCCATTGCTTATGTCTGTTTGAAATCATGTTCATTCAAGAAAAATAATTTACATTTCGTAGCTTTCGTGTTTCCGGAAAAATACCTTCTCCCTATTGTAGATAGATTTCATTGAACAAAAGATTGCATCATTCATCTCTATTTGCATATTATTGGGTCAAGGTCTCATACAACATTGGTTTCATTTCCATATCCCTCTTGCGTAAACAACAACCATTAAAACACTACGTAATTTTAAAATTTATTAGTAACTTTTATTTTCTAGAAACTCTTCTCACCAACATTAGCTAGGCTAGCACTTTGGAATAGATTGTGAGGCACACTCTCCAAAGAATAAAATACACTATAGCATCTTGTGATAGGGAGTGTTGAAATCCATTTGCAACATTTTGTCCTGGGAAGCCCTTCTCACACAAGGGTCAAACCTGAGGTCACATTAAGACCGACAAAGTTACTCAGCTTGCTTTATTGGTCTTGGTGTAGAGATTGCACGTATTATGGGGGTCGCTTGAAGGTATACCCACAATTATGAGTGGAAGCCTTTCGAGTTGATTTCGGGCTAGATACCCTGACTTTGCGAGTGGATCGGACTGTTGACTATTTCCCTGGGCATCATTGTTTTTCTTGGTAACCTTAGCGGCCTATCTCTTTAGGGTCTTACATGAGGTGACTGTGGAGGGGCAAGTCTTCACGGTACCTGGAATCGACGTTGGCCAAACTCACTCGGGCTCCTTGGAGGGTATACCCACGATTATGTGTGGGAGCTTGCAGCAGGGTGTAAGTCTGTTAAGCAGGTCGTCAACGTAACTTTTCCACTTGCTCTATCCTAGCCCCTTCTTGTCTTGACTTCGTGACATTGGATTTAATCACCAACTAGTGACTTCGAAATAAGAAGGTTTGTTTGCTTGGTTTGATTTCTAGATTTTATTAGCGAGTGTTTTTTGTTTCCATCGTTGGCCATAGATTTTTTCCATAAAATCTTTGGTTCAGCCAACATTGACCCCCACGCCGTTCACACAATATACAAGGGCTACCCCCAGAATATCCGGAAGGTTATCTCCCTTTTCCTCCTCACACACTGAAGGGATCTCCTAAACAAAGCGAGATCCAAGACACTGTAACCTCACAAGTGGAAAGGACCAACTCTTTAGAAAAATTTTGAATTATTTTTTATTCTCTAGATGCTTTCAGATTTCCCCACGGATACAAGAGACGTATTCTTCGGCTAAATTCATCTGGAGATATTGTTGTTGAAACTTATGGAATTCCGACAGGACCCCATAACATACCTGGACTCGAAAATCCCTTGTTGACTACTGACATATTTGGAAACCCGTCTCGCACGGTACAAGATATTTACGGCAACTTGGGGGCGGGTCCCAGTTCACCTACCATATTACAACTTCCTGAGACGTATGTTACCTACACGGTACCTTTAGACCACTTTTCTGGTACATCTAGCAGTGCCACCGCCTTTTCAGACACACAGTCAGTTGGTCCTAGCTCGACTTTTTCTCTCCAGATGGCCCATGCTACTATTGTCCCACACGCTACGACTATTCCTACTGAGAATGTGGTGGTTAACCAAGCCCCCATTGGTACACCACTTTCTTCTAGACCTATCCCATCACTTCCTCCTGGGTATCAAGCTTTGAATCCTTCCAACATCGTCCCTACCTAGGTTCCATCCAGAGTTGTTGGACTTTTTATTCCACCTGGGTACAATGTTGCTTCCTACTTTGTTCCTACATCATCCTAGGTCCTCTCCGAAGGGTCTTATCCACCTTTTCTAGGGGGATCTGGCCCTAGTGGCCCCAATCCAATTGGCAACACCCATCTTCCATTCACTTCTAGTTACTAGATTTCCATTGGAGGGAAATCTCACGCTGGGGGGAAACCTCAATTTGGGGGTCAACCTCAGTCCGGGGCACCACTAAATGTTGGGGGACAACCTCCACTTGGTGGAAAACCTCAGGGTGGACTCTATAACCCAATGTATGGACAAAACACACCAGGATCACTAGCCCAACTTTGGAGCCTTCTTGCCCAAGGAAATCCACAATCATCTGGGGGGAAAAACCTCAGGTCAGCTCTTTTGTACCCTCTCACTAGAGCCAACCATATCTAGGTTCTTTGCATCCCACTTGGTGTCCACACGTTCACTCTAGTGTCCCTTTTCAAGGGAACCTTTCCAACCAACCCAACCCGATGGGCTACATGCCTCCACATCCACGTTTGAATATGTCAGGACATTCGAATTACATGAAGACTTCATACGGTCCTACCGGTATACCGACGGGACTTCCTCCCCAAAGTCACCAGTATCCTCTCGTGAATAGATAGTTTCCTTTACTAGCCACTTTGGATTTACCCGACTTGTCTAGAATATTGAATGATCCTATCTCTAATTCTCCCCATTGGCCCGTTATACTAGCCAAGTTACCGTCCGACATTCCCAAATTTGACAGTAAATCAGGAGAAGAACCAAACAATCATGTTATGAATTTTCACCTTTGGTGTTTGTCCAACTCACAAATGGACGAATCCATTCGCTTACAACTCTTCCAACAAACTGTTACGGGTTCGACTGTACAGTGGTATATAGAATTACCACAAGGCTTCTTTAACGACTTTAATACCCTCGCCATGGATTTCATCACACATTACCAATTACCAATTTGTTATGAGACAGGAACCTATATTTTTATCTCCTTAAGGCAATATTCGGCCACTCATGTTTCCGATCATATCCATGAGTGGAGAAGAAGATGACGTTTGATCAAAATCGACCTTCCTAACCAATTATTGGCCGAATGGTTCACCAAATCATTCATTAGTAAAATTTCTCGTGATATTTCCATGGGTGGTGTTGTCATTGAAGAACATGCGATTAGTCGTGCTCAGTACCTAGATCTCGTTTATTTGCAAATGGGCACTCTTTACGACTTAATCCCTGACACCCCTCGTCCTTCTACCATCACTACATAAACAACCTCTACTGCTTCTCATGTGGTTGATGGTGTGATTGGTACCTTCCAAGCTCAACCTCAATCCACGTATGCCTCTAACACCAATCCCAAATCTACTGCTTCTAATGTTCAAAATGCTCTGACTCCTACCCCTTCCATTGGCAAAAATTCTGAGGTTAATTCAGTTCAATCCACCCCTACTGGTAAAAATAAATCTAAAAAAGGAAAGGGGAGGAATAAGCAGGATAAAAATAATAATCCACAATCCAAAAAAACCAAAACACAATCTGTTGATGATAAGGATAAGCGTAAACCCCGATATCCTTGCCTTATATGTGGTGATGATCACTGCATGAAAGATTGTCCAAGACGCGTCGAGGTCACAAAGTTCCTCCAAGGGACCGAAAAACCTCCCACACCTGCCATTTTGTCACAACCTTTTCCTTCTCAAAAATAGACCCAATTGGTCATTCATGACCAACCCTCTCCTTCCACCACTTCATATGTCCTTATGTGTAGTGGTGATTATAAAAAGAACGGCATTGCAATCGCAACTCAGGCTAAAGATTATTCTTCTTCAAAGGATAAAGTTGACGATCCACCTCCTTCATTGGTTCAACTGACTCGCTCAACTTAACCTCCCAATGATCCTCTTCATCTCGAACGATCAGGTCTTGATACAGTTCTCTGCCCTCCTCCAAAGGGATTTGTTCGAAAGTCTACCTTTAATCCTCATGCACATGCTGCTCAAAACTACAGTATTGTAGAAGACCTGGCGCAAGAACCCTCCACGATGTCAGCTCTCGAAGTCCTTCAAAGTTGTCCCACTCAACGGAAGGCACTATTAAAGGCCATTGGTGGAATTGAACCCATTGATACGAATTTGATAATCTTTGACCTGGAAGATCACATTCCAAGGCTACCTCCTCAATTAGTGTTTCAGATCCAAGTTGTCGTAGAGAACAAGAATATTTGTAGAACCGTTATTGATGAGGGCTCCTCGATGTGTGTTATGTTTGTTACCTATTGGAAAGTCATTGGCTCTCCTCCCCTCACCGAGTCACACAATACACTTAAGGCCTTCAATGGCTCTGGTTTTAAACCCTACGGTGTTCTTCCCTCGTTGTCTATTACGTTGGAAGGCAAATCGATCAATGTCGAGGTTGAATTTTTTGACGCACCCCTGGATTACAACCTCTTACTTGGCCGTAGCTGGATTGATTCCATGCATGCAGTTGTGTCTACACTTTTCTGTGTGTTACGTTTTCCACACCAAGGAAAGGTCATTACTATTGACCAACTAGCCTTTTTCAATTTCGATTCCCATACTAACAACATACCCTTTATCTCAAAGACACCTCCTGGGTACGAGAATGTCGGCATGGGTCTCCTCAAAGATTCCACTTTAATGGGTACATTTCCAATCTCCCCACACGATATTCCACCTCCTTTTGTCACCTCAATCAACATGATTTCCACCTCTTTTTGCGAAACTCCTGCGTCTCATGACCTGTGGATAGTACCTGACCCTGGTGATTGTCTTCGATATGGCGAACAAATTCCCTTAAGTCTGGTTGAATCCGCTTATAACGCCATTCAATCAACAACCCATTCCACTCCCTCTCTTTTTGATTTATCTCCCGATCCATTTCACATGATATTTCCTACTGATGAGATGATCATGTCGCTCATGTCTATGGAAGACACCCCATGGGACAATGGACATTATCGCTCCATTCTCTTCCTAGAGCAAGACACCATAGAGAGTTACCAACGGATTTCAATCCCGTCAAACGTTGTTTTCATTTCCTCTATTCCCGAGTCCACACACGATGTGCTATATGAAGGGAACCCGAGTAACATTTCACCCACAGTCCCTCTTGACATATCAATCAAACCTAGAGTCATTGAAAACGTTCATATTGGCACCTCATGTTCCGTTGATGAGGTCATCACGTATAAAGCCATTTTCCAAGAATTCTGTGACGTTTTCGCTTGGAGCTATGAAGAGATGCCAGGAATTGATCCCGATATCCTTGTACATGAAATAAAGACATACCCAGACGCTAAACCCGTTCGACAGAGACTTCACCCCGTGCACCCACGCAAAGCCGATGCTATCAAGATTGAAGTTGAAAAACTTCTTAAAGCTGACTTTATCTATCCCGTGGCTTTGACTGATTGGGTATCCAATCTAGTTCCGCTGAATAAGAAGCAAGGTACCATCCATGTTTGTGTAGATTATAGGGACATAAATAAAGCTTGTCCTAAGTTCAATTACCCAACCCCTTTCATCGATCAGATCGTTGACAAATGTGCCGATAGCAAAATATTCTCTTTGATGGATGGTTTCTCCGGTTATAATCAAATTAATATTTTACCCGCAGACCAACACAAGACCGCCTTTATTTTCCCTTGGGCGACCTTCGCCTACCGGAAATTACCCTTTGGTCTCAAGAACGCTGGCGCAACTTTTCAATGCACCATGTCTTATGCTTTTCATGATACCAAGCACATCATACAACCATATCTCGATGATCTACCGATGCATTCCATGTGTCACCAAGATCACCCGACACACCTCCGAGCCATCTTCCTTCGATGTTGTTTCTATCTTATACGTTTGAACCCACACAAATGTGTTTTTTGTGTGGAGTCCAACTGAATTCTGGGATTTATTGTGTCCATTCATGGAATTAGGGTGGACCCCTTGAAGGTTGAGGCTATCCTTAATCTACCTCCTCTTTCCACACTATGCCAGCTTCAAAGTTTGCAAGGAAAGGAAAACTTTTTGCATCAATTCATTCCCAATTACACTGATTTAATGCTAGGATTTACTCGACTGTTAAAGAAACATCATGAGTTTGTATGGGACAATATTGCCAACAAAGCCTTCAAATCTTTGAAACTTTCTTTAACCCATACCCCATTGCTTTTCCCGCCCAATTATAGTCGAGACTATTTCCTCTACCTCACTACTTCGAACTCTACCATTGCCATGGTTTTAGTCCAAGAAGATGATTTGCATGATGAACATGTAATTTACTATTTGAGTCAGAGTCTCATGACCACCGAAGCCAAATACCTACATGTGGAGAAACTGGCCTTGGCAACTGTTCAAGTTGTCCAACTTTTTTGTCATTATATCCTATTATGCAGAACCACTATTATTTCCGATTGCAACCCTATGCATCATATCCTTACGTGCCAATTGCTTGGGGGAAAATACTCCAAATGGATAGTTATTCTCCAGGAGTTTGACTTAGAGTTTGAACTCGCTAAGTCCAAGAAATCTTTGGCTTTTGCCGAATTGATATGTGACCTTCCCTCCACTGAGACAGAAAATGTGGCAGAGGATTCCTTACCTGACGAATCCCTTTTTCTGATCATTTTTTATGACATATGGTATGGAGATATCATTATCTATCTCTAGACTCAAAATTTATGGCCCAATCTATCTAGCATAGACCATCGTTGTATACGATATCAAGCCCGTCAATACATCATTCTCGGTGACACCCTTTATCATTGAGCTATTGACTCTATTTTTTGATGATGTCTCACTTATGACGAAGCTAAGAAAGATTTGCATGACTGCCACTCCAGGGTATGTGGTGGTCATACGTATGGGTATTCCACTGCCCAAAATATCTTACGAGCATGGTACTTCTGGCCTTATTTGTTTAAAGACTGTATTATTGCCATCCAGAAATGTCATGTTTGCCAAACTTATAATAACAAAATAAGATCTCATCCTACTCCTTTACACCTTATAGTTTCCATTGGTCCCTTCGTGAAATCGGCCATTGACTTCATGAAATGTAACCCTCACTCGGTCAGGGGGCATGGATACATCATTGTAGATGTGGATTATTTCACTAAATGGGTCGAGGTGATGCATAAATTTGATAATATCGAAAAAACTGTAGCATTGTTCATATTTAATCATATCATTTCTTGGTTTGGTGTTCCCCAAGCTATCGTTACTGATCACGGTAGCCATTTTCAAAATTTTATGATGTTCGAACTTACTGAAAAGTTGGGTCTTCACCATGAAAACTCAACCCCCTATTACCCATAGGCCAATGGCTAGGTTGAAGTGATAAACAAAGTCCTTATTACTATGCTTCGATGAATGATAGGAATTCATAAGACAAGTTGGCACATGATGTTGTTTTCAGCATTATGGGCCTACCAGACATCCGTCAAGTCTGCCACCGGGTTCACACCTTTCCAATTAGTTTATGGTATAGAATATGTCTTGCCGATTGAATGTGAGATACCATATCTAAAACTAGCCATTGAACTTCTCCCAAACACCTATGCTGAAGAGGAACATCTATTGTACCTGATGCAATTAGATGAAACCCGTTGTGATGTCACCCTGGTTATTGAAACTCAGAAAAAATGTGTTAAGGCTCAATACGAAAAGCATGTCAAGCCACATATTTTCTCTGAAGGTGATCTAGTTCTCCTCTACGAACAAGATCGTGATTTACTAGGGGTCAGAAAACTCGAGAGGCCATGTGGTGAGGTCCTTAGATTGTCAAACGAGTGTTGGAGAAGGGATCTTATGAGTTAGTAGATTATGATGGCATTCCTTTGAGTGAACCCGGAAATGGGATTTAATTGAAGAATTACTATGCTTAAGTCATTTTTGCATGAGTACTTGTATTTTTACTGTATCATACTATTGTGTGCTACTTTTGTGTGTTTTTTCGTTGTTTGGTTTCGACCCCCAACTGCTTACCTTGCGTTGTGCTTGGTTTCCAGATATCGGTGTCTTCACTACCCTACATTGGCTTCGCCGATGGCACTAATCGTAGTACTCAGAACTTAGCATCTACTACTTGGGAAATATATGCACCTACGAACAAATTAATCAGTCTACATGGTGTTTTCCTCGGTCATGAAACTAACAATATCACATAATAAAATGCAGTCATTGAGTTGTTGACCGACGCTATTTCACTTGGAATCTGTCACCTTGTTGTACGACTTGATTCACATCTAGTAGTACTACAATTAGGTAATGTCTATGCTATCTGAAGTCCTACTTTGTTAAGGGTATATTTACGAATTTGCCTCTTGGAACATCATTTAAATCCAATCACATTTTGTATATAAAGCAAGGTAAGCCGGTAGAATCCTCATGTATATATATAACGATAAAAGTTTTTACAAAAAGTGTTTTGTTCGAAGACCAAAATATAAAAAATGTGAAGCACATGGTTTCATATACAAAATAGCATCAAGGATGCTGCTCACGATAACACACAACTACTCATGCTACCCTACGGAGCAGTTGACTGATAGAACCAGATATGCCCACAGTGTGACGTTGATAACGTCTCGGAATATCATCGATAGAGATATCCAGGACATATGTTGTCAACCCCTCTAGGTTCTACTCGATCACCTCATAGTCACCAACATCCCATCCTGTCGCCTCGACTACTTCCTGTTGGATTACTGAGAGGGGGGGTGAATCAGTAATAACGTAATTTTAATCCTTTTTCTTTAAATGTTATATCAATGTAGAATTATTATCCAATAATGAGTAGTAATAAATAAACAATCACACACATGCATAGTACACCAGTGTTTTAAGTGGAAACCCAAATCGGGAGAAAACCACGGAATGCTTTTTCTTATATGTCTTGAAGAATTACATTCATTGGAAGCACCAACTTCATTTGTTTTCCAGTTGCAACTGGAAGGAGGCTCCAACCCCCTAGTTTCTCAGGCTACAACC
>JZKD02S1679318.1:157316-176192 GCA_000966675.3 Picea glauca
AAAGCGTCTTCCCGTGAGGGCTTTCACCATAAGGGGACCACTTTGGAGTTCATCCATATTTACTTCTTATCAACCATGACAAAAAAATAATGAGTCATATTTACATCAAACACTAGTGGGTCCATTACCCAAAAATTTGTGCTACAGGTCTTTCTTCAAGGGTTGACATCAATGACAACCAACCTTAATCAACACTTCCCCTCCTCTCTGGATGGGGGATGTACCTGGAGGCCGGTGTGGTCCTACATCTATGTTGTCAAAATAATTTTTTATTAGTCCTCGGATTAAAAACATAAAAAACATTTCATATATTAAAATTTACAAAAACATATAAAACCAAAATGTATTTCTTACCTAGATCCCCCCACTGAGAATATTCAGGCAGAACCAAGTCCGGGTCGCCTCTGAAATCCAAGCTGGCATACGCATGATTGTCTACCATCAGTATTTGAGGCCTCAACCAATCAAATAACATGTAGTTGTATTTGATGATGGGGCATGCCACGTGTCAAGCCATGAGGTCACACCATATTTTCATCCTTGGATCCCGTGGGGCCAGCAAACCCCACTCTACCTGTAGATGCAAGTGTGGAACCCTATCAGGGAAGAAGGACACCAAAATAGATCTGTACTTGAATTGTTCTAGGTCACCTTTCTTGCACTTTGTTAGCTATGTCTTCATACTACGAAGAACCCTGTCAGACCAGTTAAATACTCGAGGCTCTGTGCACTCCACTGCATACTGAAAGTAACTCTGGAGGGCCATGTGAGGAGATGCACTCCCCACCATATGTGCGATAGTGAACAAGATAGTTTGCAGGGGTAAATCTCGGACACCACTAATTGTGACCTTGCCCTTACATCTCTCGGCCTTGGGATCACAGTACAGGCGAACATACTCACTCATTGGTAGACTGCCACCTCTACCTCCTGTCAATGTTACGTGGGATCCACGACGTGATAATCCTGTCAAAAAATAGATATCCTTGATATCTAGAGCGAGCATGTGGACTCCCACATGGAACACCTATTGATCCACATCCCACATGTGGACCAAGTACTCGAGCAACCTGAGTTGGGCCCTCATGCCCTGGATTTTGAAGAACTTCAAGAGCCCGCATTGCTGGAGGGCATTAACTGTGCCTGGGTCATTCCTAGTGATGAAATCATCGTCCTCGTGTTCTCTTTCCCTCCACTCCAACATATTGATGGTCAAAACATGCAGTGGAGCCATAAGAAGAAAGTTAACATCTTTATTTCACATCCTTGGTAATTTTTTATTGGTTAAGCATGCATACGAAATTTTGAGTTTCGCCCACCGTAGGTGGAGTTTTTACACTGTGCAGAATTTCCACAGGTGAACTGAAGGCCGCTTGCATAAACCTATGGTTTCCGCAGGGCCCGATATACGCCACCTACGATGGCTCCTGCGCGCACCTACCGACCTAAAAATCGACTCAAAAACTATTTTTTAACCAGTGAAAAAGAAAATTACTCCATGGAAAAGACAAAGAATGTGAAGATTACCTCTTTGGCGGAGTCTGTTCACCGAATCGTTGCTCGTGCCTCCCACAATCGACATAGGAAGTTTGAGGTAAAAAGGGTTTTCTAGACAAGTTTTGGGTGAAATAACAATAGAATGGTAAAAATAGGTTTTTCCTATATCTATTCACTTTTTACTTTTTCTTTTGATTTTTTTTATATTATTTTATTCATTTTACCTAAAACCTAATGTTCTAATGGCATTGCGAGTGTTGTTTTCTTTCACAGATAAATGATCTAGAAGCCTGAATGATGAGGTACATATACTTTTCTTAATTTGTTTTTCATTTGTCACATGTACAAATACTTTTTAGGTTTTTCAGAAAAAACCTCGATCTCAGTCTTTGTTCGTTCTCGCGCTCGTAAATCAATGAGAACGCAACCGAGTATACTTTTGTCATATTTTTGTACTCGTCGTGGTAACACGAAAATTGAAACTCATGGAGTATCCTTTAAGCTCTTTTCACGCTCCGTAAAAATGAAAAGATTGTCGAGCGACCTTGTTCTTTTCACACTCGTAAAAGTATTTGAAGAAAATATTCAAAGGGTGGTAGGTTATCACTTTTTCGGTCTCGTCGAAATAATTTACGAAAAAGGAACTAAGAGAGTTCTCTTTAAGGTTTTTTCAGACTCTCTAAACATGAAAAACCCTCGAGTTTTCTCTCTTTGGACTTGTTAAACAAACATCGAAAGACCCATATGGGATCGAACCACTCCTTCTTAGAGTTCGTTAAACATACTTTGAGGGACTCATCTGAAGGATGAGCTTACATCAAAAAGCATATGTTATCCTCCTCAAGCTTGCGTAAAAATAAAGAGGTACTTGCCAAAAATGGTGGGGGAAATTTGGGGAAATAAATGTGTCTTTGTATTTGTGTTAGTGGCAGTAATAGTCGCTCTTGAACATGACACCCACTTTATCATTATATCCGGGTTGGGAAATCCATTTGTTTCTCATATGACCTTCTACAAGTTCATATCTTGGGTCGTCCTTGAGTCAATGCTGCCAAGACCATTTTCGTGTCGTTCATATGTTCAATACAAGTCCAAACAAGCCCTCTATTGCGTCGACCATCTGCAGTTATCAATTCCTACCATGTCAGTCTTCCCTGTGTCAATTTAAAATCATTTTCATACTTTGATATATCCTAAATCTGCTACTTATTTCGTGTCATTGATGGGGGATACATCAAGGCCCTCATGTGATGAGTCTATTCCTGTCGACTTTGACTCATCCTCCGATAACAAGACTTAGAAATCATTTAGTACCTTAGAGCCTAGATGCCTCAATGGAAGGTTTTTTCTCTTTTCATATCATTGACCCCTAATCAAGAGATTCCATCGAGTGTTCAACCTCAATTCATTTATTCACATTCGATGGATTTTACTTAGGTACCTTGGGATTCATTAACATCAATGGTGATTTCCCTCACACTTGTTAACGATTTTCATCAATGACCAGTAATCAAGTGGTTTCTACCATGTTCAACTTCATCACCTTTAATCGCATGGCTAGATTCGTACTTACGGACGATGGGATTGAAGACCTTGGATCTTATAATTTTTTGTCCAGGTTGTGATGGATTATTTATGATTTATATTGACACGTAGATCCACTTTGTATGTCTAGTGTCTATGTCCGAATTTGAGCTTTCTATTACATAGATCCATAGTGTATTCCTGGTGGATATGTAGAATCTTAATTACATGGATCCATGGTGTATGCTTGGTGGCCATGACTAACTTGAATCACTTGTAGTCTAAGCATGGGAATTCCTACCTCATAAATGGTATAATATTGCACAAATGCTTAGTTGTTTTCAGGTTCCCGATTGGTGCGATCCTTGTTCCCGACACACACATTCATTTTACAAATTATTTCAGCTATGACGAGTTCCAGCCTCATACTTTAGGCGGCATTATGTTCAACATTATTTTGGTCACCCTGGTGATGTTTCTACAAGCATGCGTTCAGGCTCTCAAAAGGATCTTTTGCATGAGAAAAGTAACTAGTTTCTCCCTCTACAAAACTTGTTTTTAGAAGGATGTTGCAGGCTACATATAGTACACAGTGTAGAAATTCCTGATTTCTGGAGGCTGCCCTTAACCTAGCTTGCGGAATTTCCGCAGGCTACTCTAAAGACATGGTGCGGCAGCGTTTTAAGACTACGAAAGGATACGAAATTCATGAAGGTCCTAGAAGGGAATCTTCTAGAATAGGAGGGGGCATCCATATGGTTGGGATCCTACTAGCTTCTCTTATTTGGTGGGATCATCCTAATCTCTTTAACCATTTCTCCTTCTCCTATATAATGATGGGTTTCTCATGGAAAAGGTTAAGAAAATATAATCAAGATTAAGCAAGGAATTAATGAAGGAATAGGCCGAAGACTGTGTGAGGAATCCTATTTAAATTGATGCTTGAGGTCTCCATTTTCCCATCAATCTATTGTGGATCATCTTCATGCAAATTCAGAGCAAGTGTGTGTGTTGGAACAAAGGGCCACTAAAAGTGGACCTTGCAACATGAAAGTTGTTTGGTTGTATCTTCCACTTTTACTTAATATGATACAGTGGCATGTTTCTTTCCCATAAAATCATTCTCATTTTATTACATGACTCCTTGATCACATGTATAAGTTCTCATTGAATATACTATTATTTCTTTCACTTTGGTTGGTTTGTGTCATTGCAGATCCAATATCACGAGAGCACCGGAGTGAAGAAAGGAAAACAAATACACAAGGAAGCGATATTTAAAGGTATGTCACTCATTCCTTCTTTGATAGTAAATTCGATGATTATAACTTAGGGAAAGCGCCATGTCCTGTCTTGTTTTGTTCTAGATCTAGGTGGATCTAGGGAGATCAGTTTATGTCCACATTTACTGATTTATCCAATAAAATCTTTGAAGAAGTTGTTTGAAAGTAAGAACACCAACATAGCCATTTCCTTGAAGCACCAACTTTAGAATAATAAAATGACCAAGGCAGATACAATTGCCACCTTCTTCATGAAAATTGATGAGATCAGAGATCAATTAAGCACCATTGGAGAAAGCATCTCAGACAGAGAGTTGGTAATGCTAACTCTCAATGGTCTTCCAAGTCATTGGGAGCCATTCATCCAGAGTATCAGTGGACGATCCAAATTGCCTAAGTTTGATCGCTTATGGGCAGACTGCACTTAGGAGGAGACAAGACTTGGAGTGAGAGGTGCACATAGTTCCCGTCATGATGAAATTCATGCACTCGCCTCTCATGCAAGGACATGCAGAGGAAGAGGAAAAGGTAAGGAAATACTTCAGAGGAAACGAAAGCCACATCAGGGTCATGAACATAAAGACATGTCAAAAGTTCAGTGTTACAGATGTGATAAATATTGACACTATGCCAGAGACTGTCTTATACGAAAGAAAGGAAAGAGGCATGCAACCACTACCAACATTGATGAAGATCCACCTCACACTAGATCATATCCCGTTGAAGAATTATTCTTCATCTCAACCCTCTCAGGTACAATTCCTACTAGCAATAATATCCGGTTGATTGACAATGGAGCTTCCAGAAATATGACTGGATATAAAGAACATCTCACTGGACTAGTAGAGAAGGATTATCGATTACATGTTTTACTTGGTGATGATGCTAGATATGTTGTGAAGGAAATTGGAACCGCTTCCCTTCAACTAGACTCGGGTATTCCACTTCATTTGAGTGATGTATTGTTTTTACCAGGGATGAGAAGGAACCTTGTCTCTATTTCATCCTTAGAGAACAAAGGATACAAGGTTGCCTTCTCTGATGGAAAATTTCTTGCATGGCACAAGAACTCTAGTATGGATTCAACCAATGTAATTGGTGTTTGAGAAGACAACTTGTATAGATTGAGAGTTCATCCAATTCAAGTTAATCCAATTCAGGCTCTTGTACATGATTCTATTAGTTTGAGTGAGCTTTGGCACAGAAGAATTGCTCACTTACACTACATATCTCTTCCCACTATGGGGAAGATGGTAACCGGACTTCCACCACTTCATGTTGAGCATGATAACTTTTGGAGAAGCTGTGATCTTGGAAAGAATGTCAAGGGAACATTTTCGAGTAGTGACAACAGATCCAAAGGAATCTTGGATCTAATACATTCAGATTTGTGTGGATCTATGACGATTGCTTCTTTGAGTGGATACTTATACTATGCGATTTTCATTGATGATTACTCAAGGAAGACATGGATTTAATTCTTGGAATCCAAAGATTCAGAAGAAGTCCTTGACATATTTCAGGAATTTAAAGCTCAGATTGAGAACCTAACTGGAAGGAATATCAAGACCTTGAGATAAGATAATGGAGGAGAATATACCTCCAAGTGTTTCATCGATTTATGCATTGAGGCAAGGATCAAGAGGGAGTACATTGTTCCTTACAACCCTTAGCAATATGGAGTTGTAGAAAGGAAGAACATGTCTGTTGTGGAAGCAACTAAGGCAATGATCCATGATCATAGTTTACCGATGTTTCTTTGGGTAGAAGCATCCATGACCGCAGTATATGTCCAAAACATGAGTCATCACAATATTTTGAATAACATGACTCCCAAAGAGGCCTTCACCGGAGCTAATCATGAAGTATGACACTTCAGGATATTTGGGTGTCCAGTTTACATTCACGTACCCAAGGAGAAAAGATCAAAACTATAACCTTCTGGCAGGAAGGGCATATTTGTTGGGTACAGTAAATCATCAAAGGCATATCGGATCTACATCTCAGGTCAGAGATAGATCGAAGTGAGTCGATATTTTTCATTTGAGGAGGAAGTTTCCTTCAGAAAATCGAGAAGGTCTCACATAGATATTGACAGTGAGAGAGAGGAAGAGATGGTGTCTTCCCCACATCACACCTCAACAGTACAGAGAGAGCTAGATGAGACAGTAGTTGATCCTGTTGATCCTATTGATTCCATTGAGCCCATACATCCTATTGATGTTTCTAGAGAAATTAAAGTGGGTCGTAAAATACCTTCCTAAGCTCGTCACACTTTGCAGGAGGCAGAGAGACATGTAGCTCCTCGTGGTACTTTCAAAGAAAGTAAGAGACCCCGGTGGTTCTCGAGTTATATAGAAGCCATGAGCCACATCATTGATTATGAGCCTTCCAGTTATGAGGAAGCATCTAGTGAGCCAGTATGGAGGGATGCCATGATGGAGGAGTATCAATCCATCATGAAGAATGATGTGTGGGACATTGTTCCAAGACCCAAAGGGAAGTTTGTTGTGACTTCCAAGTGGATTTATAAGATAAAACAAGCAGTTGATGGGAGAATTGAGAAACACAAAGCGAGATTTGTGGCTAGGGGATTCTCTCAGGTGAAGGGAATTGACTATGAGGAGACCTTTTCTCCTATTTCTCGATATACCTCCATTCATATGATTATTGCACTTGCTTCAGCCTTGGGTTGGAGACTACATCAGATGGATGTGAAGACATCCTTTCTCAATGGCGAAATTGAGGAAGAAGTGTATATCAAGAAACCAGATGGATTTGTGATCCATCGGAAGGATTCACATGTGTGCAGGTTGAAGAAAGCTCTATATGGACTCAAGCATCCCCCTCATGCTTGGTATGCGAGGATTGATGGATACCTGATGAGTCTAGGTTTCAATAAAAGTGTTGATCATGCCAACTTATACTATAAAGTTGATAATGGTGAATCCCTGATTCTGATCTTGTACGTTAATGATTTATTCCTCATCGGAGCAGAGCATCTCATTACTTGGTGAAATCATGAGTTGGCTTCTGAATTTGAGATGAAATATATCAGAATGATGCATTACTTCTTGGGACTTGAGGTAGGGTAGAGAATTGATGATATCTTCTTGAGTCAAGGGAAGTACACAGTTGATATCTTGAGGAGATTTGGCATGATAGATTGTAAGTCCATGACCACACTGATGGTGACGAATATGAAGAAGCTAAGTGAGTCTTCTTCTGATTCAAGCTTGATTTATCCAACTATATATCAACAACTGATTGGATCACTGATGTATCTGGTTAATACCAGACATGATATTTTCTATGCAGCGAATGCTCTTAGCCAGTTCATGAGTCAGCTGAGACAGATACATTGGGTCACTGCGAAGCATGTGTTGAGATACTTATGAGGCAAAGTTGGATATGGCCTTAGATATGATTCTAGTATCGACATGAGATTTCAAGGATATAATGATTCAGATTGGGTTGGAAGAACAATTGGCAGAAAGAGAACCTCCAAATGTTGCTTTGGCCTAGGATCTGCCATGGTTTCCTGGTGTAGCAGGAAAAAACATTCGGTGGCCCTGAGTACCGTATAAGCCGAGTACATTTTAGTATGTACGACAATATGTGAAGTAGTGTGTCTTCAAAATATCCTTGCAATATTGTTTGGTCAGATGTTGGATCCCACCATGATACATTGTGACAACCAGAGCTATGTGAAGCTCTCAGAGAATCTAGTATCTCATTATAGTACCAAACATGTTGAGATCAAGTATCACTATATTCGTGATATGGTGCAGAGGAAGGTAGTTCGAGTGGAATACCTTCCTATAGATGAGTAGATCACATATGTTCTTAGCAAGCCCCTTGTCAGGTCGAAGTTAGTGTACTTTCGTGATAAACTTGGTGTGACAGAGAATGTCCCTCTTGCTGATAGGTAGTGTTGATGATTGTAACTTCATGAGACATTCTTGAGGTCATCTTGTTAGAATATAATGGATGTGCTCGTTTTACCATTGACAATATTACTATTGTCACCCAGCCATAGGCCAAAGCCACCCTCCGAGCACCTTAACCTTGACAGAGAATCATTCTGGAAGCAAACCATAGGCTAGATAGCCAAACAAAGGGTAGCACACCTTTCCCCAAGGATAACACACCAAACAAGAGCTGATCAGATAGTCCAAACCCTAGCCAAGAGATAGTCCAATCCAAACATGGTCTGCTAGCTACAATAGTTGCAATGACAACTCTCCTCCAAACTTGTGCACAAAACTGGGCACTGCAGTGCGCACAAGTGCTGCTCTATAATTCTGAGACTGCCTGCCAGAATGAAGACTGACCTCCTATATTTATAGTAATTCTGGCTAACTGCCTGGGCCGACTTCTCTTTATGGGTATCTGTCTATTTAGTATATATTATTTCTTCTGGCCGACTTCTTCTCTTGGAGGCTAATAACCTAATACAAGTTATCTTCTTGAGCCGACATGTCTTATAGGGTTATTAGCCAACTCATTAGGGTTTCTTCTTGCTTCCTGGAATATTCTATTCTTGTCAGGTTTACACATGGAGGTAAATACCTCCCACAGCTACCATAATATCAACACTCCCTCCTAGCTAGGGAGGTATTACAGGTAATGGTATTGAGCACAAACATACCATTCACCTGGTAGCATCAAAATAGTTATACAGACTATCTCATGAATGGATCATGAGCACCATTATCGCTATTAATGCCATCAACTGCATCATCTCTCAAAACCATACTCTATATGAGTAATCAAACATGATGTTGGATAAGTCACTCACTCCATAGAGTGACACAAGAACCATTCTTCTAATCTGGGTAATCTCTGTCCATTATCCATCTAGTTGATCATCATTTTCAACACTGTTGATAGTCTTCAAGGCAATCAGAACAATACAATTCAATAAAGCACAATTGTGTCTATCCATAGTATTACACAACTACAATATAGTGGTACACTACCACACCAAGTAGCACACAAGTACTTGATCAAATAGTTGAACACATCCACCACAGTAGTATACATCTACTTTCTAGAGACATACGATCTTCATAATGATCATCTGATATCAACTTGCACAGAAACAATGTTATGATATAAACTGAATCATCTAGGCCATTCTTCCACTCACATCTGTGAGATCTTGGAAGAGTATATGCCCTCAAAAGGTAAGATATCAATGATGAGATATCTATACTATTCTTCTCAATAAAGGAAGAATAATTGTCCTAATTTATGAGCCCAGACCATTCCTCACCCTCGGCCATTCCTCCGACACTAAACAAAGTGTAACCTGGAGAGAATGAATCTGCCCTAAGGAATGCTTGTCCCTGACTGTTGAACCTGGACCATTCCCCACCCTGGGCCATTCCTCTAACACTAAACAAAGTGCAACCTGGAAAGAATGAATCCACCCTAATGACTAATTGTCCAGACCATTTCCAAAGGAAATGATTGTCCTGCACCAACCTCCAAAACAGACCATTCCTCATGTTAACCACAATGGGAAATCGTTGTTTGGCTAGGCAGGCCAGTATTCTTGAGTAACCCTCAAGAAGAGAGACTACCCTAGACCACTTCCCATGTTAACCACAATGGGAAGTCATTGTCTATGGTACATCAGCAATCTAGACCATTTTTCGAACTGGAAAATGTCTGTCCGTTAGAAATCTCAATCCACTTTCCGAACTGGAAAGAAACTGCTCATCCTGGACCATTTTTTGAACTGAAAAATGACTATCCATCAATCAATAATACATCAATGCTCCCTCCCAACCTGGGAGTCATCTCTTCCTTTTTCAATAAGGAAGTCGTATCCACGAGCTCCATTTTGAGTACGCAAACTCTTTCATCTTGGATAGAAGCTTTACCAAAATGTTTGCTTATCTGCTCATCTGTGGAGATATATATTTGAGAACCACTTTCTCCTTTCTGGACTTCATCATGGATAATGTAATGCTTGATATCAAATGTACTTCGGTCTGGAACACTGGTTTTTCTTTGAAGACTTCATATAGCTCTGATCAATAAAGTATATCTTTGTTGTATTATTCTTTGGTTCCTGCTAGCTCACAACATCGTGGGAAGGGTCAAACTAGAACGTATCCATGTGGCACTTCTTTTGTCATCATAAGATCTGATCTTCTGAGTAATAATCTTGATACAATATATTTTTTATAGAAAATCTTCACCATGCTTCTGCTGTGCACTGGAGGTTCTCCACCAAGTTATGTTCTTCCATCTGCATACAAGGGTCTCTTTCTGGTATGCCTCAAAGTCTTGAGGTTGCTCTTCATACGCTCTTTATTCAATTTCTCTAGAGAACAATCTTTGCATTCATCTGATGTAGAAATCCAACCCATGGATATTACGAATGATATAAAGACTCATGTAGAGGTATGTCTGGTTTACTAGAACAAGTAATCATCACAGTCTTCTCCCTTCATTTGGGAGAACCTCTAGTTCTGGATCTTGCAATGCTTGCATATATACATTTTTCTTCATCATAACTTTCAGTTCCTTTGCTTGATTGTTTTTAGTGAGTTCATATCAGGTTGGTAATCTTGTGATTCTTAATATAATGAATGGTTGTTATGGCTTCTCTTTCTTTCTTGGATTCTTTCATGTTCTTCCTCATGTTTTTCTTTAGCTTGTAATGATCCCAAGCCTAATTTTTTTCTTGAAACCACTAACTACCACTGTTGTGTTTGATGTGCAAGTGACTATTGAAGTTGTTTAGTTATTAATTGGTGTTTATACAAGATTTATCCAACACATGAAGATCAAAATATACTCAAGATATAGAAAACACAAGCATAGATCTGACCTTTTATTATAAGAAGCAGGAATCAGATACAATAGAGAGAAGATTTGGAATGATCCTCCGATGGCCCAATAGATAAGAAATATGAGCTTCTAGAAAATGCTCCTGTCAATACAAAAGAAGCCTCCAAAGGATGGATGAGAGATGAAGACTAATACAAGTAGACCCAGGATGTATGAATCCCAAGCTCCTCAGTCTGGAAGATGCCATGCTCTAACAGATAGCTGAAACCCTCAATAATTCGGCCCAGCTATAGGAAGACTCCAAATGAGTCCAAACTCTGCCAAATGATATATCTGGGTGCCAGTGACCCCCTCCTGAAGTCTCAAGCTGAAAGGCTAAGGCAAATCCCTCCAAACCACTGAATCCTCAAAGAAGTTTCGCCCTCCTAGATGCCTGAAACCCTAGATAACTCGGCCCTGATGAAGGAAAACTCCAAATGCTCTGAAACTCTCAAGGAATGTAGATCGGGCTATAGGAAACCTGTATGAGAAGTTTTGAACCTAGATTCCAAGTGGATCTCCCTAGATCTGGAAAATACTGAATCACAGGACGTCCTCTTGCCTCCAAGCCGTCCCAATCTGAAGCTAAATAAATGATGGTGATAACTCTCCGGAAAAGCCCTCAAAATGATGGTTGAGACCCTGCAAATAAAACCCAAGTGTCAGAATGACCAAGGGATCTCCTAATTAGTTGGATCGAACCCTTCTTTAGATCTTGATGCGCCCTTGCTGGAAACTCATGAATAGTACGGCCCTGCAGATTTTTTGAAGTGATAGATGGAAGTGTGCTGAGTGTAGAATGGTCTGGGTGGATTCTTTCATCCTCGAGACCAAGTTGTGGAACAAGTGAGTGGATATTTCACCATTGAGTTTCTCACAAGGGTTTGTACAACAAAACCCCCAAACTGTATGCTCAAGAGAAATAACAAGCAAATACCAAATCCAGAATACCCAAGAAGTGCGCCCTTGCCTTCTCTTTATAATTTTCCTTCTATTTTCCAATTGAGTTAACTTAACTCCTAGAGTTAAACCTAACTCCAAATCTAGCTCTTCTATTTCTCAGTTGAGTTATCTTTTAGCTCATTTTTTACCTTTTTAACAAGTCAACTTAAGAATATAACCTTAGTTTAGTTGAATTTTCCCCTCAGTATGAGACTATGGTCTAGTGGGGACATCTAGACCATTGAGTCTTCCAAACCTCTTCCTCAAGAGGTGGGGGACATTACAGTCTCCCCTGCTTGAAATTGCTTGTCCTCAAGCAATTCCAAACCTGTTTCCTGCACCAGTTGTTCATTCTCCCACATGGAATCCTCAATGGGTAAGTCTTTCCATATGATCAAATACTCCTTAATACTTCTCTTCCGGAGATTTTTCTCTCGAACCTCCATTATCTCTTCTGGAATTAACACAAGCTTCCCTTCTTCATCCATGGGAGGTAGTATCTCAATGGGAATGATGTGTTGGTGAATGGCTTTCTTTAGGCAGGATACATGGAAGACGTTGTGTATTCGGCTTCCCTGTGGAAGTTCTAGCTCATAAGCTATGGCCCCTATCCTTCTGCTGATCTTGTAGGGCCCAAAGAAGCACAGATGTAAATTTTTTTCTCCACTTCTTTTAATAGAAGCTTGCCGATAGGGTTGAAGCCTTAAATAGACTAAGTCACCAACCTCAAAAGTATGCTCCACTTTGTTCTTGTCTGCTTGGACCTTCTGTTGGTTCTGTGCTCTCTATAAATGATCCTTCAACTCTCGGAGGATGTATTGGCTTTGTTGTACCCAATCCTGCACCATCAGTGTCCTGCTGTCCCCAAAGGAAATCTCCACAAAGGAGATTGGGTCATAGCTATATAAATCTCTGAATGGTGTCATGCCTATGGATACATGATGGGTGGTGTTGTAGCAGTATTCCCCCAAGTGCAACCATCTGACCCAGGCCTTCTATTGACTGGCTACATAATTTCTAAAGTAGCCTTCCACCCATTTGTTGACTATTTTGGTTTGGCCATCCATCTGAGGGTGATAACTGGTGCTGGGAGTTAATGATGTGCCAACTAGTCTGAACAACTCCTGCTAAAACATACTCATGAATCTGCTATCTCTGTCACTGATAATGGTCTTTGGTAGGCAGTGTAATCTGAATACCTCTCTGAAAAATAGTTCATCCACCTGTGTTGCGCTGAAGTCTGTGGCTATGGAAAAGAAGTGTGAAAACTTCGTCAACCTGTCCACTACTACAAAAATGCAGTCTTTACCCTGCGCTTTGGGCAAGCCGGTGATGAGATCCATGGATATGCTCTCCCACTTGTGCGTTGGAATGGGCAAAGGTTGCAACAGTCCTGCAGGGTGGGTGTGCTCATCCTTGTTCTCTTGGCATGTAGTGCATTCTTTGACATGCTTAATCACATATTCTTTGAGGCCCTTCCATGCGAACCTCTCTCTCACCTGTCTATATGTCTTACCAATTCTTTGGTGCCCTACCATGGGTGAGTTATGACATGCATGTAATACCTTGGCTTTGAAAGCCGATCCAGGAACCAAGAAAATTCAGCCTTTGTAATAAATGAGGTCCTTCATGACTCTGAAGTTATCATCCTGTATCTGTCCATCCAATAGCTGACAAGCAAACTGATCCTTTGCATATTATACCATCAAGTGATCCTTCCATTCAACTGACATACTTGACATGGCAAAAATGGATGGCTTCCTAGATAAAGCATCTGCTACTGCGTTGTTCTTTCCCTTGAAAAATTCAATGTCAAAGTCGTAGGCCTGTATTTTTCTTACCCATTTTTGTTGCCTTTCATTTAGATCCTTCTGCTCTAATAGGTATTTAAGACTGTTATGATCGGATTTGACCACAAACCTTGCTCCTACAAAATATTGCCGAAATTTGGCTAGTGCATGCATGATAGCCAGCATTTCTTTGTCATAAATGTTGTAAAGCAGTTCAGGGCCCCTGAGTTTCCGGCTCTTGTAGGCCAGAGGGTTCCTATTCTGCATCAACACGACCCTTATACCTTCCCTTGAGGCATCACACTCCAAGGTGAAAGGTAGGCCGAAATCTGGAAGGGCTAGTATAGGGCAGGTGCTCATTACCTCTTTCATCTTCTCCATGGTGGCTTGAGCCTCTTCACTCCATTTGAAGGCCCCCTTTTTGGTCAGATCGGTCAAGGGTGCACATAATTGAGAAAACCCCTTGACAAATTTTCTGTAGTATGTGCATATGCCTAGGAATCCCCTTAGCTCTGTGAGTGTCTTAGGAGTAGGCCACTCCCTAATAGCTATTATTTTTTCCTGATGTACCTGTACCCCTTTTACTCCTATGATGTGTCCCAAGTAAATCACCTCAGACATCCCAAACTCACACTTGGATTCTTTAGCATATAACGACTGTTCCTCCATGATCAATAGGATTTGGTCCACATGTCAGAGGTGTTCTTCCCACGTCTTGCTGTAAATGAGCAAGTCATCAAAGAATACTAGCAAGTATTTACTCAGTTGTTTGTTGAACACATAGTTCATGCAAGACTGAAACGTGGCTGGGGAATCGGTTATCCCAAAGGGCATCACCAAGAACTCATAATGGCCATAGTGACACCTGAAAGTTGTTTTCGAGATATCCTCCTCCTTCATCTTGATTTGATGGTAGCCCGAACGAAGGTCAATTTTTGTGAAGTAAACAACTCCATGTAGCTCATCAAGAAACTCATCAATCCTAGGTATAGGATACCTGTTTTTGATCATCTTTTTGTTCAAGGCCCGGAAGTCAATGCACATCCTCATCATCCCATCCTTCTTCTTGACCAAGACTACTGAAGAAGAAAAAGGGCTAGAGCTTGGCCTGATGTGTCCCATGTCTAGAAGTTCCCTGATGGCCTTCTCTATCTCATCTTTATACTTATTTGGATGTCTATAGGGTGTGGTGATAATTGGTTTAGCTCCTGCCTCTAGTTCAATGATGTGCTCAAACCCCCTATCTGGTGGCACACTTGGAGGAATAGGACCAAACACCTTGTGATGCCTGTCAAGGATTTCTTTGATCTCCAGGGTGTAGTGAACCTTGCCCTACTCATCCATACGTGTTTCAACCCTGCATTCTTCTGCGTATACTATCTCCTCTCTCCAAAAGATGGACTCCATCCTCTTGGCTGTGACTACCTTTACAGCATTCCTTGTCATGCCTCGAAGCACTACCTTCCGTCCACCCTCCTCTGTGAATGACATCTCCATGGTTTTGTAGTTGGTGTTGATAGGCCCCAACATACTGAGCCACTAAAATCCCAGTATGATGTTGGTATCTGGAAGGTCCATGACATAGACGTCCTGTATCAGCTCATGCCTACCCAAGGTAAGCTTCATGCCCAGAATGTATCTGTCACAGGGCATAGTGCTTCCACCTGCTACCTCCACCTTGAACCCTTCAAATTCTACTGTGGGTATGTGCCTTCTTTTCAATAATGTTGAATCAATGAAGTTGTGAGAAGCTCCCCCATCAATCAAAACTGAAACTCTTTGTCCCTACAAGACCCCCTCATTCGAAAGGTGTTATACTTAGGCACTCCACTGATAGATGCCAAGGTGGCCATACTATCCTGCCCTATGATCTGTTCTTCTACTGCCTCAATGGTTTCATCCTCCATGTTCTGTATCTGGCCAAACTATTCTTCCTCCTCATTGTCTGAAGTGACCTCAATGTAGTGCACTTGACCATGGCCCATGCATTTGTGTGATGGATTCCATGGTTATTTGCAAGTGAAGCAAAGGTGCTTCCTTCTTAACTCCCTCCTAGTGTTCTCCTCCACTCTGCCATGGCCCCTGTCAAAACCCCTTGGGTCACATCCTCCCTGGTTCATTGGAGGTCTTTGGTATCTTCCTCCATTGTTAAGAGGTGGTCTAGGTATAAATTTAGGCTTAGTTTCTAGTCCTAGATCCCTTGTCTTCCAGATAGACTCCTATAGGTTGGTAGGCTTGAAAGCCTTGACCCAACCCTTCAATGGTTCCATCAACCCCTCTGTGAAGAGAATCATGAGCCTGGTCAGAGACATGTCCTGCACCATCACTGCCAACCTTTCAAATTCATCAATATATGCTTCAGCCATACCATTTTGCTTGAGTTGTGTGAGCTCCCAGAAATGTAGCTCAGGATCTTCTTGATCAAACCTGTCAATGAGCCTTTGAGTGAACTCTGTGTAAGACCCTATCTGATTGTGGCCAAGAGTGGTGAGTCCATGATACCACCAATCAAGAGCCTTGCCATCCAAGTACATAGTAGCAAACTTGATGGATTCCATCTCCCTCATGGGGTTGAGTTGCAGATAGGTATCCATTTTCTACACCCATGCCTGTGCTGTCATCTTGTCCGTACCATCAAAGTAAGGGATCTCTATCTTTCCTACTCTTCGTTCAAACTCAAAGTTGTTCCTATGCTTTGTCCTAGGCTTATTTCTGAACTTGAGTTGGCAATATTGATCCAAGGACATATGCTTTTGAATCACCATATCCAACCCGTAGTACTCCTTAGTACATTGTGCCATCTACTCAACGAAGTCATCCACCTCTTCGTGTTGCCTTTATTCATCCATGAACATGGGCAGGTATGGCCTTGGGTTAGCCCTGCTTCCCATCTGGCCATAGGACGTGCCTCCTCCATGGATTCCTTCAGACCTGGGAGTTCTCTCCAGGTTATATCTGATCTCCCCATGAGATCCACCAGATCCACTAGCTACCCTGTTTCCATACATCCCAGAGTCCTTCCCCTGATGATTCATCTACATCAAGAAATTCATTATCTGGGACTGGTTCTCATCAATATTCTTCAGGTTTCCATCTACCTTCTTCAAGGTTTCAGTGATTTCAGCCTGCCCCCTTCAGTTTGTTTCCTGGTTCTCCTGTAGATGGTGGACCAAGTTGCCTTCTGTGAGGTTTAAGGTTTGTTGGAACTTATTGAATTCGGCTGCCAAGTAGGCCAAGCCCTGGGGTTCACAGTCATCCCTTGAACCTTCCATTTTGGCTTCTATTTTGTTGGTTGGTTTCCTCCTTCTTCCCATGAAGATTCCACTGTACCTCTGCATGCATCGATCCCTCCATAGGTTTGGAGGATCAGAGCTCTGATACCACTGTAATGATTCCAAGCCTAATTTTTTTGCTAGAAAGCACTAACTACCACTGTTGTGTTTGATGTGCAGGTGACTATTGAAGTTCTTCAGTTATTAAGTGGTGTTTATACAAGATTTATCCAACACATGAAGATCACAATATACTCAAGATATAGAAAACACAAGCATAGATATGACCTTTTATTATAAGAAGCAGGAATCAGATACAATAGAGAGCAGATCTGGAATAATCCTCATATGGCCCAATAGATAATAAATACGAGCTACTACAAAATTCTCCCATCAATACAAAAGAAGCCTCCAAAGGCTGGATGAGAGATAAAGACTAATACAAGTAGTCCCAAGCCGTATGAATCCCAAGCTCCTCAGTCTGGAAGATGCCACGCTCTAGCAAATAGTTGAAACCCTCAATAATTCGGCCCAGTTGTAGGAAGATTCCAAATGAGTCCAAACTATGCCAAATGATATATCTGTGTGCCAGTGACCCCCTCCTAAAGTCTCAAGCCGAAAGGCTAAGGAAAATCCCTCCAAACCACTGAATCCTCAAAGAAGTTGTGCCCTCCTGGATGCCTGAAACCCTAGATAACTTGGCCCTGATGAAGGAGACCTCCAAATGCTCCAAAAATCTCCAAGAATGTATATCAGGCTATGGGAAACCCACATGAGAAGTTTCGAACCTAGATTCCAAGTGGATCTCCCTAGATCTGGAAAATACTGAATCACAGGACATCCTCTTGCCTCCAAGCCATCCCAATCTGAAGCTAAATAACTGATGGTGATAACTCTTTGGAAAATCCCTCAAAATTATGGTTGAGACCCTGAAAATAAAACCCAAGTGTCGGAATGACCAAGGGCTCTCCTAATCAGCTGGATTGAACCCTTCTTTAGATCTTGATGTGCCCTTGATGGAAACTCATGAATAGTACGGCCCTGCAGATTTTCTGAAGCGATAGATGGAAGTGTGTTGAGTGTAGAATGGTGTGGGTGGATTCTTTCATCCCCCAGACCAAGCTGCGGAACAAGTGAGTGGATATTTCACCACTGAGTTGCTCACAAGGGTTTGTACAACAAAACCCCCAAACTGTATGCTCAAGAGAAATAACAAGCAAATACCAAATCCAGAATACCCAAGAAGTGCGCCATTGCCTTCTTTTTATACTTTTTCTTCTATTTTCCAGTTGAGTTAACATAACTCCTAGAGTTAAACCTAACTCCAACTCTAGCTCTTCTATTTCTCAGTTGAGTTATCTTTTAGCTCCTTTTTTACCTTTTTATCAAGTCAACTTAAGAATATAACCTTAGTTTAGTTGACTTTTCCCCTCAGTATGAGACTATGGTCTAGTGGGGACACCTATACCACTGAGTCTTCCAAACCTCTTCCTCAAGAGGTGGGGGACATTACATAGCTCTTGGGTCCATGGAGTTTCTTATAGATTCCATTCCCTAAAGATTCCATTTCTTCCTTTCATTGTAGGATCACGGATGTGGATGGACAACCAGGGATACTTTAAGGCTTTTCTTTGAAGAAGTCTTCTTCTATGGTCAAACTGAAAATGTACTACTTTTCATGTTTGCTACCATGGATATATACTTCATCATCTTCAATGGATC
>JZKD02S1679318.1:193144-206261 GCA_000966675.3 Picea glauca
CATTACTAATCTAAATTACAACTAATGGCCTAAAGCCGACATAAATAAAATAACATTACTAATCTAATATGCCCCAATTAAGTGGTAATGAGCCAATATTAGGGCTTAACATTCCTTTAAAGACAATGAGAAGGTAAGCGCCCTTCTTTAAGACCTCTTTCACAATGAAAGGTCTGAACCACATGGGTTTGAACTTGCCTATCCCTAGGGGATCCTTGTCTTAATCATAGACCATGACAAGATCGCCTTCGGAGAAAGTCTAAGGAAAAACAGACCGATCGTACTGACACTTGACTCATTTTTTATGACCCTCATTGGTTGAGGCTACATCCAAACACTGCTCATAGAGTTGCTCGAGATATAATAGGATTTCCTCAAGCAGTGAAGTGTCTAACATTAATTATACTGCTAACTTTAAAGACGAGATCTGGAAATCAATAGGAAAGACTGCTTCCAGCCCTTATATGATTTGAAAAGGTGAGAAACCGGTGGTAGTCTTTACAGATGTTTGGTAGGCCCAAAACGTTGAGTACAAAATCAAATGCCAATTGGACATGGCAGAACTGATCTTCCGCTGAAGAATAGTCTTGAGAGACTTATTCATAGGTTCAACCTGACCATTCGCTTCTGGGTAATAAGATGATGAATGTTCTTGCTGTAGAAATTTCAATACAAATTATGTATTGCTTGGACTCTTCTGATCTAACAATTATATGCCACTGTTAAATACATAATCGCTTCTACAAATATTCTTGCAGAATTTAAAACAAGATCGCCAATTGCAATATCAAGAAGAAAGATCAATCGCACATAACACAGATGTTTTACCAAGAAAGCATAAAGCTAAAAAACCCACTATCATATATTATGTATATCATGGATCATGAAACAATCTCATAAAAAAATATAATCCAAGAGCTCTCAGTACAATATACAATCACCTTACATTGTCATACAAAAATCAACAAATACATGTGCCAATTCTCTGCCTCCAGACAGCCTCCCTCCTCTGTGCAATCCCTGCTAATGGAAAACCTACAAATGATTTGAATTCCTCTTGCCTAGGTTGTGCATTTCTCATGTGCACATCCATTGTGTGTGTGATTGCATGAGTGAACTTCACTCAAATCACAACTGATAGCCAAACTGTCCCTTTCACCTGTTATCTCAACTAGGTCTCCATTGGATCTGACATGCATGTAGTTAACAGTGGTAAATCTTTAGTTGCATGTGAGATCACTGATTGTGAATTAATTAATAATTAAGTCACAGAACTCTCACAATTGTAAGTTCAGTTACAACTAGTACAACTGAGATTAACTCACTTAACTGAGTTAAACTACTTCACAACTCACATAACTACACTTATAACTCTGTTACAACTTCAAGTCACTTAGTTACAAGTAATTTGAATCCATGTCCCACCAGTCCACCTTTGAACTCAAATTTCCTATAGTTAACTGATTTTTCATTTCAGTTAATTATTTCAAGTAATTATGAGATAATAGATTAATATTTATTGTCCAATTTATTTAAGGGAAAAATAAATTAGACACACGTTTCTTGCTGACTTTTCAACACTCCCTCTCAACAAGAAAGGGATTATCCTTCACCCCAATCCTGTCTCTATGGTATTCAAATTTTCTCCTAGTGAGCGCCTTCATCAGAAGGTCTACATCCCGATCTTCCATAGAAATGTACTGAAGCAACATGATCTTCCACTGCACACAATCTCTGAGATGATGATTGTTGAAACAATTCTTAAATTTTTTATCCCTAAGACCTAAACTTTCCTTTTTCGGGTTTCGGATTTTCATAAAACACAAGTTTCGTTATCATTCCCAAACACACAGTACCGATTTCCCGAAGAACTCAATTATTTAAATAATAAAAGGAAAAACACCTAAAAGTATTATAAGAATCCCGACTCATTTTCTATAAAATTATTTTAATCATGATAAGCTTTAAACCTAATGGATTTAATGTTAACTTTAAAGAGTTTTTGGGATTCAGGGTTTGCTAAAAACATTTTTTTTAATACAAATTGAATCGCGAAATCTCGATCTCCGATTTCCCGAAATAAAGAGAGTTAGTTAAAACGCTAATTAATTAATTCTCTAACGCAAAAAGTTAAGACTTAAGTTAATCATTTCGCGATTTCGGGATTCGGGGTTCAGTGATAACACATCTCTTGTCAAAACGATCCCCGAAATCCCGACCCATAATTTGTGTTAAACCGAACTAACTCTGTTTTGTCCTTAACCCTGATTAGTTAGTTAATTAAGATGAATTTAATTTCTATTTTTAAACACGTCGCGATTTCGCAACTTCAGAAATCAGGATTCATCAATGACATACGTCTTGTCAAAATGATCCCCGAAATCTCGAAACGCTTAATATCAATCAATTACTTTGCTAAGACGTTTAAGTCTTAATTAACACGTCGCAATTTCGCGATTTCGGAGATTGGATTTCATCGATGACATACTTCTCGACAACACAATCCCTGAAATCCCGAAAAATGAAATCTTTAGTCTTAATCTATGATTAGCACCAATTAACCTTTTTCCAAAGCATGATTAATGATAATCATTTTTTAAGGTTTCGTTCATGTTTTGGTTTCTGATTGAGTAAAATGTTCTGAGTTTTCTTTAAAATCCAAAGGCGCCAAAATACGGCCATTTAAATAATGAATAATTGGTGATACGTGGTACTAATGTGTATCTCAGTAAAATATCCACCGCATTAAATGCCTTGAATTCTTGTCAGCTGCGTCAATCCTGTCACTATTAAATGAATTAAAAGAGCATTTGAATGTCTGTGTTTTCATTTTATCAAGCGCAAGAAGCACTCAGCTGAGCTCATTCATTCCTTTTCTGTGACAGGTTTTCCATTTAACGTAAATTCATGGCACTGAAAAGGCACTGAAGAAGAGTGAAGATACATAGGAAGGAGATATCATCTTTGAAACCACGCCACATGCTATAGACTCCATTAAATCTTGGACTCAAATATTTGAATTTATGGAATGTGAACTCAAGAATGCTTATCCTGATTCTGAGAATCACTATTGGGACATAGTAGAATCAGAGCTTCAGAATATCGTCGTGCGCCCTCGGCTCGTGGCATACAATGATACGATTAGTTGGGCCCTGGAAAAGGTCGATATCCTGATGAGGAGAATCTTAAATGATCAAGGAGTCATCGTTGGCTCATTCAGGCCAGAACATATACAAGTAATGTATAAACTCTCGCCAAATCCTAAACATACTTTTAATGTCAATTTTTTAGCAGAATTTCAGAGAAAAGAATGCACCGCAGTAGACCGGACTTATCCTGATATAATTAGAGACTAGTGGAGATGTCCATCAAAATTTAGGGCTGATACCCATGGGGTTTATGCTACAACATCCTTGAATGAATACATGGTCTATGTAGCCATTATGCTGTGTAGACTTTTCGAAAGAAAAGATCCCTTCCATTTTCATGCAGATTGGTTGCCCTTTTTAGAAGAAGCTTCAGAAGGATATGCTTTTAAATGGAGTAATATTTTGTCGGATAACCTAACGTAAGAAATCTCAAACTACAAAGTTTCAAAATCAAAGGGACAACTAGTGGCCTTTTACATGTCAGCATACATTATGGATGCGATTTGCTATGTAACTCCTTTTCCCTTAATGAATTGGAGTTGGAACATAACCTATCCAAAACCCATTCATGAATATGATTCTTCCCTTTGGGAAGAAAATGCTAAGGACTCATTTTATGAAATTTTTCATTTTGTTATAATTCCGATGCATAAAATATTTTTTGGATGCGAACCCCCTTGCATTTCTGATAGAGTCACAGAAAATATTAAAGTAATAGCCGACTCATTTATTGACGAGAATTTTTCCTACATTAGGGTTTATGGTTGTTCTATTCCCCCTCATGCATTCCCTAAATTCCTACCGGACAGATTGGTGTGTAGAGAGGTAGCCCACTAGATAGTAAAAGGTGGCATTGGATTAGAGCTAAAGGCAGCTGAGAAGAAGTCATGGCCAACTTTCCCTGTACATGTCAGGAAATTTTCATTACTGAATCTAGGCTATTCTAAAGTAGAGGCTGAATCACTAGAAGAAGTAAAATTGGTAGATATTGAACACAGAAAGCATGACCCCTATCAATTAGTAAGCAAACATTTGATGCATTGTAATTTAAAATCCTATGAGCAAGAAACATCTGTTTATGATGACGTATTCAAGGAGGTTAAATCCTATGAAGAGGTATTGAATAGAGTTCAGGCCCTGCCACCTGACTCACAGATTGGTTTCGCGTCATTCCAGAGCCATAGGCTAAGTTGTTTACCCAAAATTTTGTAGGAAGAAGCTACAACCCCACCTCTAGAGCAGGAAGGGCCTCCCCCAGGCTTTGAAACAAATATACAAGACAAAGAAAATACTAAAGGAAAGATGAAGGATACCGGAATACCTTCACAAGACACAGAAATTTCCCAGACAAAAGAATCAGAGGAAGGGAAGGGAAAGGAGCTAGAAACATCCCTAGAAATCCCTAAGGATGTTCCAAAAAAGACAGGAGGAACAACATCGACAGAACTTGGAAGTCCCATTACTTCCTTGAATCCATTGCAGTCCACTTATGAAAACCCCCATGAGGGAGCTGTGTATGTCAGTGATCTGGAGCCAATTTCTAGGGATGAGATTCCTTCATCAGATTATTTTTTCAGTAAAAAGAGAAGGGCAATCTTGAAATAGGAAATTCATCCAAGAGGAGATGGGATGGTTAAAAAGCATAGGGTCATTATAGATGGAAATAAACTTAAATATGGAGAATTTGCTACAGTGATAGCAGGCACGATGGGAGATTTAGCGTCGGAAAATTTATATTCTATGGGCAGTTTGACAACTATGTTGGAACAAAAAGACCAAACGATAGCTTAGCTACAGGGTAAATTGAAAGAAACCGAAAAAAATATCATTTGGGGAATAAAAAAAGGTCTAGAACAAGCTAGATTAAAAGATATTCAAGAGATTCATAAAATGAAAACAAGCTTAGAGGAGGCAAATCAGATAATATAGGTCACTTAGGCACAGGTCCTAAAGCAAGAAGAAGAAAATAAAAAATTATGAGATAAGATTAGCACTATTTCAAATCAAGTGGTAGAACTTGAAATTTTCCAGGCTCAGGTATTGGGAATACATTTGAAGATAGAAGAAGAACAACATAAAGTGTTTTTAAATATGGAAGTTGTCCATAATTACTTTCAGGAAACAAATAAATCTTTAGAGAATGTTCTCCAGAAAGAAAGAGAAGTGAAAGCGGCCAGAACGACTTTCCAAAAAGTAGTAGCCCTTTCAACAAAGGAAGAGGTCGGAAAGATTCAGAAACTATCCATTTCAGAATAGGTTAAAGGAGATGTAATACTCAAAGTGTGGGAAGTAGACCTGGCCGAAAATAAAAGAATAACCAGAGATGTCAATGATGATTGTCAAGGAATTTTTGATCTCTTAGAAAAACCTTCATTGAATATTGGAAAAAATAACTGTTCTGGGTTATTAGGAGAGATTAAAATTGTCAAGCACCAGCTAAGGTTCAAGGAAGATTTGGAGGAAATGAAGGTAGAGATCCCAAAAATTAAGGTAATCAATATCACCGAAATCGACAAATGGATAGTGATACCGAACTTAAAGTTGCAAACTATTAAGTTCACAAGGAAGATAATAGAAGATCGTTTGCCCGAATTACAGAAAAGATTCTTCATATTTGAAGCAAAAGAGATACCAGACGTTCCCAGAGTTTTGGTGAAGTTTTTGGGAAAGTGTATTCACTGTCTTGAGGCAGAAGAAGGAAGTTCGTCAACACAAACATAAAAATACTCTTTTGAATATTTTCATCATTAGAATAATAAAGAAGTTAGAAGAGAAATGTAAACGGTTTGACATTATTCATCCATGTAACTGTAGTCTTAGGAAGTTGGTTAATAATCACCAACGGGAAAATATTTGATGATCATGTATAAATATATTTTCAGAATACTAAGAAAAGGCTTTTGGTTTTTTGAGAGAGCCGATTGTATTAAAATTTTTCCAATCCACTGTGATATACGATACAGACGAGATTTTGAATCCTGCCAACTTGTAGCTATGTGTTCTTTAACCTTTTTTTTACCATATTTTTCTATGTTTCCCTTTCAATGTCTTTCTAATGAATGATCAATTTGAAGTTTATTTTATACATCTTTTATAGTTTAGATTTATTTGGTTATCAAATTATTTACAGCTTTTCCTCTGAAATTTCTATCAGTAATTTTAAGACATGTGGATCATTTGAACCATGATATTTAACACTTCATTAGAAATATCGTTTTCTTCTTTATTTCCTGTTACAATATGAGATTCTTTCTTGATTAAAACCTCATATTTTTCAGTAGTATTTCTTTGTGATTTTATGATTCTCAAATTGTTTCAAGTTTAGGAAATGGCCTCAACTGTATTTATGTTATTATTTTGAATTTCAAAACTATTTTTCATATTCTCATCTCTTAAAAACCGAAGTAACAATTTATCGAATTCTTTCACAACTAAATAAAATTTTATTCCCCGTGACTGTCCCAAATAACATACAACCCAATATAGAACCTGGTCTCCAAGATCAAACCAGTATTTCTTTAAACCTATTTAATACTATTCTGCAAACAACAACTAACCGGGCTGAATTAGAAAGTTCATGGGCTGCTATTGAGAGAGATATCAGCATCCAAGAACAACAGGAAGCCAGACAGAGACAGTTGAGAAACTGATTCTTCTTTACCCTTCTTTTTGGTTCTTATCCTTTAATTACCTTTACCTTTATGGATTCCTTGACGGTATACTTTACAACCTTACAGTATAAACTAAGGAACAACAACTTTTTGGCACCATTGTTGGGGATGAAGAAACAAATCTTTTCCCTAGGAAGAACGACATTGACACTTTCTTTCTTTGATAGTGAACAAGGATAGAAAACCTTCTAAGGCTACCTTTATTTTTTCACTTGGCAACTCCACGATAAGTAAACTGGCTATTAGCCGAAAGAACACCAGAAAGAACCCAGATAACAAGCAGACCTCACCAGTCTCTGATCCGGAAAAGATTTTAAAATCATGAAGATCACTTAGACAAGTCTTTTTACCCATACATACTATTTGTCAGCCTGACTTTACGTAGTTGAACATTTCAGAAACACTTGAAAGATATGTCTCACTTCCCCTCTCATACGATACATTCTCTTTTCCTGAGGTTTTCTCCCTAGATTTTCGAGAATCTTCTCCTCACGCATTCCAAGCTTCAGCCTCAAATCTACCAATGGCCGCACAAGGAGGTGTTGGAGCTGGAGGTGGTGCCCCAAGAGGACCAGCAGGTGTTCAAGTACCGCTTTCTGGAATCTTTGCTAAAGTAGCTGTTAGATATGCTCCCCTTGTCCTCCCAGTTCCCCTACACGATCTCCCCGAAAATTATATGAAAAGCCTTCCGAAATTTATAGGGGAAGGGGATTTGACCACCCAAGAACATATAAACTTCTTTGACCAATTTGCTGACATCCTCGGAATAGAACACGAAGATGTCTATTCTAGACTCCTCGTTCAGACTTTCGAAGGACAGGTGAGGACCTGGTTGCGATCCTTAGCAGCCGGATCTCTGAGATCTTACGAGGAACTTGAAATCACTTTTATTAGACAATGGGGAGAGAGGAAGGACCACCTCTACTACTTGACTGAATTTGGAGCCCTTAGAAAGAAAAACTCAAAATCTGTTCTAGAATTCACACAAAGGTTCAACAAGTTATATAATAAAATCTTGGTTGAGTTCAAACCTTCACAACCCACAATAAAGGTGACTTTTGTTGGCGCTTCTAATCTCAATTTCTCCATATTATTGAGAGAAAGGAGATCAACAGATCTCACGAAAATGCAGGATGATGCTCTTGAGATTGAATCGATCATGATGGCATCAGGGAAATTAAAAGCAAAAATAGAAACTGGGAACAAAGAAAATAGAGAATTCAAAGAGCAAGGTGGACCCTCAGGATCAGGGAAGTCCTCGGGAGATAAAATAGACAAGATGGCTAGGGTAATTAGACAACTTTCAAATAAGATCTCAAAAATGGAACTAGAGAAATCGAAGAGAGATAATTTCCCCAGGAAGGATTTTAGAAGGAATCTTGATCCTCAGGCCCCACAGAAAATAATTAAAAATTAAGATAAAAAAATCCCAACCCCCTTCAAAAGTGAAAACTTCATTATAGAGGAAGATCTAGAATATTTTGAAGAGATTGATGAGGATATTAATAATCTTGGTGACAATAGTAAATCACCTTATTTATCGAGACAAGATTACGAAAAATCCTTAAATAAATAAATTACATCGGAAGACAATGTTAGCAATGACACATCTAAAAATTTGGCCTATCAGGGTATTGCAGATGATATTATAGCCGAACTACAGAAAAAATATAATTTAAGACCTAGGAACAAAAGTCTCCCAACTGTTCCAACAAAAAAGATCTTGCCAAGGGGCGAAACTGATGAAGTGACTCCAAAAGTTGCTAACAAACAGATTGCAAAAACTCACACCGCTGACACACAACCTGTCTCATCGAAGCCAGTAGGAACACTCGTTGTGAAGACATAGGCTCCTGTAAATGAAAACAAGTCCACACCACAAAGAAAAACTAAAAATAAAGGAATGGAGGCCCCGAACATAGAAAATGACAAGGCCCTGGGAAATTTTAATCTGGAAAACGAAATAAATAAAATAAAAATTCCTATTCCCCTTGTTGAACTAGCTAAAAATCCCATATACAGAAAACAAATTGCCAAGATGATTATCTTTTCCAAAGACGAAAGCCAGGATGATGTCATCAACTTAGAAGATGACAAGCCAAACATAGTCTTTGGTCCACATTTCGAAGGCGTGAGAGACACTGTGGCCCCCTTTTATATCACATTAACCTTTTTTGACCACCTACTCCATAACTATATACTATATTTCAGAGCTTCCCACAATGTGATGCCAAAGGAAATTATGGAGAAACTCGGTCTCGAAATCACAAGGCCCTATGGTGACTTATATTCTTTCGATTCAAGAAAAGTCAAATGCATAGGCATGATTAAAGAAATGGTAGTAGGTCTGGCACAAATACCTACAAAACGAATTCTTATGGATGTAGTGGTCGCTGACATCCCTCTGAAGTATGGTATGATATTATCTAGGTCATGGGGTGCCAAGCTTGGAGGATCTCTCCAACTGGATATGACATACGCTACAATTCTAGTTTTCGGAGGACAATACACGCGTCTTTACAGAGAGACTAGGTTGGCATTCACGGTAGGTGATCCACATAACCCAAATAATCATCTTGTTTATATTGCTGACCAAGATTTAGGAAATTGTATATTATCTATTGATGATGATTTTGAAGTAGATATAGACGAAAGTTGTATAGAAGAAAAAACTGAAAAAGAAGAAATAAAAAAAAATGTATATAGCACTGGTGTATGGAAGATGTATTTTGATGGTGCTTCATCTTTCCTCGGAGCTGGAGCTGGGGCACTCCTTGTGGCTCCCGATGATCAATTTGTAATCTCCTTTTCATATAGGCTTCAGTGGAATGTGGATTGTACATGTAATGTATGCGAGTATGAAGCTTTAGTGCTTGGATTAGAAGCCGCTAGGAGGATGAAAATAAAGAAACTCGAAGTCTTTGGCAACGCCGAGTTAATCATAAAACAGGTGAATCGGTAGTACCAGGACAAACATCCTAGGTTGAGGTCCTATAGGAATTGTGTCTGGGATCTGATCGAGAATTTCTTCTCCTCTATGAATGTTCATTTCGTCCCAAGGACTGAAAACCAACAGGCTGATGCATTAGCCAAAGCAACATCAACTTTCACACCTCCTACTACATTTAAATTAAAGTATCACATACAAATGAGACATCAACCTTTGATACCAAATAACATACAACATTGGCAAGTCTTTGAGGATGATGAACAGCTTCGCAAACTTTTAGAATCAATAAATGAATTTGCAGAAACGCATACTGATCAAGAAAATCAAAATGATCCCATTTGGATCATGCAGGAGGGGGAGGATTCTAAAGAGTTTCACGATAAAATTGTGAATCACCGAATGCTCGTTCTCAGGAATAACCATATTCCCAAGGGCCTAATTCCCTTGGAAATATTATTCAATCCAAATGATATCCCTTCAAAAACCACCCTACAGCCTCAACCTGAAGAGGTTGAGGACTGTGACATAGGAACTAAAGAAAACCCTCGGATGGTAAAACTATACAAATATCTATCTGCATAAACCAAAAATAAATACATGGAGTTTCTTAGAAAGTACAAAGACGTTTTCACTTGGTCGTATGAAGAACTAAGAACCTATGAAACCTTTGTGATCAAACATAAGATACCCTTGAAGCCTGGTGTCAAACCCTTTAAACAAAAACTCCGACAAATCAACCCCATCTTATTACCTGTTATCGAACGGGAAGTCAAAATCTCCTTGATGCAAAGATAATTGTACCACTGAGATATTCCGATTGGGTAGCAAACGTGGTCCCGGTTAGGAAGAAAAATGAGGAAATTAGACTGTGTGTCAATTTCATAAATCTTAATAAATCCTCTCTCAAAGATAATTACCCCCTACCTAAAATGGATCACGTTTTAGAAAAAGTAGTAGGAGCTAATAGGATGTCGATGATCGATGGATTTTCAGGTTACAATCAAATTGCCATCAGCGATCACGATAAATAAAAAACAGCCTTTACCACTCCTTGGGGTACATTTATGTATGATAAGATGTTGTTTGGTCTAATGAATGCAGGTGCTACTTTTCAATGGGAAATGGATATCACTTTCGTTGGCTAACGGGACAAATTTCTAGATATTTATTTGGATGACCTAACTGTTTTTTCTAAATCAGATGAAGATCATCTGATACATCTCAAGCAGACGTTTGAGAAATGCTACAGATTTGGCCTGTCCTTAAATCCTAAAAAGTCTCACTTCGCTATGCAAGAAGGCAAGCTTTTGGGCCATATTGTATCTCGAGATGGAATTAGAATTGACCCTAAAAGAGTTGAAGCTATAGACAAAATAAGTATTCCTACGAATGTGAAAGAAATTCAGTCATTCTTAGGAAAAATAATTTTTTTGAGAAGATTTATTCCAAACTTCGCTGAAATCATGAAATTGATCACAGATATGCTCAGGAAAAACAACGAAGTGAAATGGACAGCATAAGCTAAATCATCCTTTGCACGCATCAAGAAGGTTATAAGCGAGGCACCTATACTAGCGAGCCCTGATTATCTCAAGGATTTCCTTATTTTCTCATTTGCCTCTGAACACACACTCACCGCAGTACTCTTTCAGAAGAACGAAGAAGGTTTTGAGCAATTGATAGCCTTCTTTAGCAAAAGTCTCTGAGATGCCAAACTCAGATATAATATAATGGAAAAACAAGCATATGCTATGGTAAAAGCGCTAAAGGCTTTCAGAACCTATGTTTTGCATTCTAAGGTGATTGCATATGTACCTACTAGCTCCGTAAAAGATATTTTGGTTTAGGCAGACAATGATGGAAAAAGAGGACGATGGATTGCCAAAATTCAAGAGTTTGACTTGGAGATAGAACCAACAAAATTAGTAAAGGGGCAAGGCTTAGCTAAACTCTTAGATGAATCCAATTTCAGAGCTCTCAGGATAAACGACTCTCAAGGGGAGGAAGAGTGGGTAGACATGAATGAACTTGAGGATCAAATAGCTGAAATCCGAATCGAAGAGAAATTTGCTTCATCAAATTGGTACAAGGACATAGTATCCTACTTGTTGACATTGAAATGCCCAAGTGACTTGTCCCCATCCAAAGACAGAACACTGAAGCTGCATGCGGTCAAGTACTGTATTTCCAAAAACAATTGTATTGGAAGGACCCACTTGGCTTCCTCTTGGTCTATCTGGTCGAATCAGAAACATAAAAGGTCATAAGACAATTTCACGAAGGAGTGTGTGGAGGACACCACGCCTGGAGGGATACGGTCTATAAGATCCTGAGGGCTGGGTATTATTGGCCCAAACATTTAAGGATACATGTTTAAGGATAACGGACCAAATGGTTTTGAAGTGGAGTGAGAGGATGAAATTAATGGTTAAAAAGAAGGGAAGAATGGTTTAATCCCTTTGTCTTTTTATGTGCCATCTCATCATATTTGTCTTATATGATACTATAATCTATGCATTATAATAATATGCGGGTCTAATAGTTAAGAATATGTGTTTTCTTCTAAGAAGTAAAAAGTTCAAATTTAGAAGAGGATAGGGTATGTATATCTTTGTAGACTTTATCTGTAAAATTGTTGGACGAAGAAGATCTCATACACCAATTTAGTGTTTGTCATATTATTATTATTATTATGTCACCAATATACTGGAGGATGAAACAGATTCAAAATCTTTATTATTATTATTATTATTATATCACCAATACACTGAAGGATAAAACAGATTCAATATTATTATTATTATGTCACCGATACACTTGAGGATGAGACATATTCAAGATCTTGAGTTGAGATGAATTGTAAGATATTTAAATGACATCGATACTCGTGAAGGAGCATGGAGGATTTGAAATGTTTGGAGACCTTCGACACATTAACGAGCATGAGGGATTCAAAAAGTTTAGAGACCACCGATATGTGAAAAAAAGGTTTAAAAAGATTTCGAAGTGGAGTCGATGGTTAACCAAGAAAAGGTGGGTCGTATGGTATGAGGGGAACTCTTTTGCCACAAACGTTTTCTTTTTAAATGTTTCAATCACATATGTTTTATTCTTAAGACATTATCTTAACCCTCACATACTTTAATAATGAAACACCCCCCCTTTTTTTATATAAACTTTATTTAATTAATGAAACACTCTTTCTTTTTTATAAACTTTATTTAACTTTCCAAAGCATTTTAATGAAGGAAACCATTTTCATATTGGATTTTATTTTAATCATTAAAATTGTTTTCAAATATTTTAGTCCTTAAATTATTTTTCCTTTATTATTATTTATTTTATAA
>JZKD02S1679318.1:206514-226937 GCA_000966675.3 Picea glauca
CTTTTCATGTAGCCTTACAAACAAACATCACTCAAAGATAAAGTTCCCCATGTTGAGATTGGATAGCAAGGAAGGTCTTCACTATGCATGGCATCCTAGCATGGAGGAGGACAATTAAACTTAGCCAAGTTGATGGGTTAATCTTTTTCTTAAATTTGTACTTAGGAAAAAGTACATTAAATAGGTTATATTTTAATGTTGACTTAATCAGTACTTTTTATAAAGTTAAAGTGCTAGCGGGGAAAACCCCCCTTTGACTACACCAGGGTTCAGAATGTAGGTAGATCGATTAACCATCTAAAATTCAATTAATTCTCTATACTACCCCAACGACTGAGGACATCTACCTCCTGACTGGCCTCTCGAGGAGAGGGGAACCAGACAATCTGCAGACATTTTCCCCTGGACCTTTTAACATCAAGGACAACAACAAGATGTACTGTGAGGCCGACACTGAGAAGGTAGGTTCTCAAGTGCCAATTCGAAATATCACCAGCTTGTCTCTGAGTGTGATATTTCTATTTATTGGGCAGATTACTGGATCCAAGGCCCTTCACCAGGCTTCCAGGGCACACATGCATTGTGTTATTCAGTGCCAGGAGGCACATATATTTGACTAGAGTACAACCATGCTCACAGGCATGAAGAGACAGTTGACAGAGTGTCAAGAACACAACAACATGAACTTCGGGTTTGGCACTATTCTTTGCTCATTCTTCATCTTCGATAGTGCCCAGTCTGAGTCCTAGAGAGACTGTATGGGGGCATGTGGCCTCCTTCCCAGAAATATGCAAATGGGAAGCATCGTTGCCATGACAGAGGCGAGGGAGGACCATAGAGGCCTTTGATGACAAATTTTTTGACTGGTGGGCACGACAAATTCCAACGATAGAGGACTACTCCTATGCTGGAATCAACTTTTCCTGGGATCCGTACATGCCCGTGCCTCCCAGAGAGCAGCGAGGAGAGATAAGTAACATGTTTTTAAAGTTATTTTAATTTTTAATTGTTTATATATATATCATTTTTATATGTGTATCAAAGTAGTGACTTTCATTTATCTGTTATATACAGATGTGGGACCAGTGCAGCTGACAAACTTCACAAGGACTCAACGACGTCATCAACCAGAGGCGGGACCAGCAGCATCCAGCAGACTAGTGACCGCAGGGGGACTTCCAGCTGAAGAGGCTGAGAGAGTTTTGAGGTGGGTGGAGCACAACCTGACTGTGATCACTCGTATAGTACCCATGGCCAAGATCGAGGATCTCCCACCTTCTATGCAACCTCATCTAGTGGGGGTGCCACAGACTTGGGTCCATCTCTTCTGATGTTTATCCAACGTCGTCGTTCACTATGGTAGGGCCAATAGGCCCCGACCTTAGATAGGCTAGAATTTTATGTGTCAAGGGCACCATTGTATATTTTTGGGGGGCATAAGCTTTGTGATGTATACCGAACCTTATTTTTGAGGCGTTCGTGCCCACCTATGTACTCATGAATTATATATATATATATATACATCTTATTTGTCTTGTGGATCACATTTGTTTTACAAATGTATGTGCATGTGTATGTGCGTGATTCTTTTTATGTGTGTGCAACATGCCAATCTAATACTTGATTAGCTAGAGTATTTTTCATATGATTAAATCTCCTAGGAACATGGATATACGTAATGTAATCAAAGTAACATTCTAAGAGACATACCCTAAGGAAACGGTGGTGCAAAGTAGGATCATAAACGCCATAAACTCCGTTTAACTGGGACACAACCAACTGAGCATCTAAGTAGACCCGAAGGTGAGAAATTCCATGTGACAAAGCGTCACAAAGCAATTCTATAACTGCATTGTACTCAACGACATTGTTTGTGGCATCACCTAGACAAATACCTCCGGAAGATAGCAACTAGCCTCCAGGTGTGAAAATCACCCAAGCTACGGAAGCAAGGCTCCGAGTGTGTCGGCTAGCACCGTCCGCGAACCCAAAGAAGACCTCTGATTCACTTGACATATGCCACAGTGAAAAATAAGACATAACTAACTACACGTCCATAAAAAAAAAGACAAAAAAATGTATAAGAACTATACATATGTACAAGAAGTCACCCAGGAGACCAACCTAAGAGTAATACTTCTTGAGGTAGAGCCCATTTCTAGGCTTCACCAAGGAATTTCCTTTAAATACAATGAGAAGGTAAGCGTCCTTCTTTAAGACCTCTTTTACAATGAAAGGTATCAACCACATGGGTTTGAACTTGCCTACCCCTAGGGGATCCTTGTCTTGATCATAGACCAAGATAAGATCACCTTTGGAGAAAGTCTGAGGATGAACATACCGATCGTATTGACACTTGACTCATTTGTTATGAGCCTCATTGGTTGAGGCTACATCTCGACACTTCTCATCGAGCTGCTCGAGATATAATAGGAATCCCTCAAGCGGTGAAGTGTCCGACAGTAATTCTACTGCTAAATTTAAAGATGGGATCTGGAACTTGATAGGAAAGACTGCTTCCAGCCCGTATACGAGTTGAAAAGGTGAGAAACTGGTGGCAGTCTTTACAGACATTTGGTAGGCCCACAGCATTGAGTACAACATCAAATGCCAATTGGACTTGGCAGAACTGATCTTCTGCTAAAGAATAGTCTTGAGAGACTTATTCACAGGTTCAACCTGACCATTCGCTTGTGGGTAATAAGGCGATGAATGTTCTTGCTGTAGAAATTTCAATAAAAATTATGTATTTCCTAGATTCTCCCAATCTAACAATTATATGCCACTGTTAAATACATAATCGCTTCTACAAATATTCTTGCGGAATTTAAAACATGATCGCCAATTGCAATATCAAGAAGAAAGATGAATTGCACATAACACATATGTTTTACCGGGAAAGCATAAAGATAAAAACCCCACTATCATATATTATGTATATCATGGATCATGAAACAATCTCATACAAAACTCTAATCCAATATCTCTCAGTACAATATACAATCGCCTCACACTGTCATACAAAAATCAACAAATACATGTGCCAATTCTCTACCTCCAAACAACCTCCCTCCTCTGCGCAATCCCTGCTAATGGAAAACCTTTAAATGATTTGAATTCCTCTTGCCTAGGATTTGCATTGCTCATGGGCACATCCATTAAGTGTGTGATTGCATGAGTGCACTTCACTCAAATCACAACTGATAGCTAAATTGTCCCTTTCACCTCTTATCTCAATTGGGTCTCCATTGGATCTGACATGCATGTAGTTAATAGTGGTAAATCTTCAGGTGCATGTGAGATCACTGATTGTGAATTAATTAATAATTAATTCACTAAACTCTCACTAGTGTAAGTTCAGTTACAACTAGTACAACTGAGCTTAACTCACTTAACTGAGTTAAACTACTTCACAACTCTCATAACTACACTTATAACTCTGTTACAACTTCAAGTCACTTAGTTACAAGTAATTTGAATCCATGTCCCACCAGTCAACCTTTGAACTCGAATTTCCTATAGTTAACTGATTTGCCATTTCAGTTAATTATTTCAAGTAATTACGAGATAATAGATTAATATTTATTGTCCAATTTATTTAAGGGAGAAATAAATTAGACACACATTTCTTGTTGACTTTTCAACACTCCCTCTCAACAAGAAAAGGATTATCCTTCACCCCAATCCTGTCTCTATGGTATTCGAATTTTCTCCTGGTGAGTGCCTTCGTTAGAATGTCTGCATCTTGATATTCCATAGAAATGTACTAAAGCAACATGATCTTCCACTGCACACAATCTCTGAGATGATGATACCAGATATATATATATATATATATATATATTCTTAAATCTATCATGAAAAACAGGGTTAATCGAGAGTTTAATGCAACTCTGATTATCACAATGAATCACTGTAAGATCTAAATGAGAACCAAACAAACCAACCAATATCTTTCTCATCTAGATAGCCTCACATTTAGCTTGACTCTTTGCCATGTATTCTGCTTCCGCTGAACTGAGTGCCACAGATCTTTGTTTCCTAATGTACTAAGAAATAGTTGTAGATCTTATACTAAATATCCCCCCTGATGTGCTTTTTCTGTCCGTTGGGTTTCTCACCTAATCTGCATCCGTGAAGCCATGCAACTTCACCTCATCCATCTGTTTGTACCATAAGCCATACTTAGATGTTCCCCCCTCAGGTATCTTTGGACATTCTTACCCGCCTTCCAAAAGAGCTTGGTAGGCTTAACCATCGTTTGACTCAGTTGGTTAACTGCATAGAAAATGTTTGGTCTCATGCTCACTAGATACATTAGCAAACCCACTAACTGTCAATAGACAATAGCATCCACTACCTCTCCAGAAGTAGCATCCTCTTTCTTCCAGTTTCCTGGAAGAGGAGTATTCATTGGTTTTCATCCCTCCATGTGAAACTTACCTAGTATCTCCCTTGCATACTTTCCTTGAGACAAAAAAAGTTCACCATCTCGCTGCCATATTTCCAATCCAAGGAAATAATGAAGAAGGCCCAAATCCTTCAGCTTGAACTCCTTTGCAAGGTCCTCCTTGCATGAGTGTATCAACTGCTCATCACCAGTCAGTATTAAATCATCAACATAAATAACAATGATTAAAAGCTTACCCTTGTAGATCCATCTTGAACCTACCAATGATTTATCAATCGGCCTTGGAACAATTTCCCAAGCACTATTTTTGACAATGGATTCATACTCCTCCCCCATTGCATCAACCCAAGTGGGATCTTGCACTACTTCCTGAAAGGAAGATGGTTCATTCACAATACATTTGCTCATGAGAGCCATGTATCCAGTAAATCAGTTAGGAGACTATCTTTGTCTGCGCTGTGAAGTAGGGGCTCCTACATTATGTGCAACATCTAGTCTCAATCTATCAGCTTTCGTGGTGCACTTTATTCCATTTCTGATGGATGGCTTTTCATGAGTGGCTTCCTCCACTCCATGAACCTCCTCATGTGGTTGATCCACATATTGAGACTCATCTTTGGGAACCAACAATTCCTCCTCTGCATGCAAGTCTAGCTCCCTCTCAAGCAACAACCGCATGGCTTTCCCCTCGTCGAATTTTATATCCCGTCGCATAACAGTCATCTTACTGTTAGGAAATACACACGATAATTATGGGGTGCTTTTGTGTACCCCACAAATATCCCAACTTCAGCAGTCGGTTCCAGCTTCTTCCTGGCATCCTTGATCACATGCACATAAATAGATGAGCCAAAAATCTTAAAATGAGAAACATCAGGTTTCTTACCAGTGAAAGCTTCTTCAAGTGTACTCATGCCAAGTGCTCTATGAGGACAACAATTTTTCACATAAACCACAATATTGCATGATTTCGTCCACAAATGCATTGGTAGGCCCTGATCATGCAACATCACTCATGCTGCACCCATGATCGTTCTGTTCTTCCTCTCCACGACCCCATTTTGCTGTGGGTTATGAGGCACTATGAGTTCTCTTTGAATTCCTTCTTTGTTGCATAAGTCTTTGAATTTGTTAGAGATGTATTCTCCACCATTATTGCTCCTAAGAGCCTTCACTTGCTTCCCCAACTCTTTCTCCACCAATGCTTTAAACTCATAGAACTTTGAGAATGTTTGATCCTTCTTCTGCATGAAAAATGTGCTACTGGACGGAGTCTTCTTGTAGTGAGTTTGACGAGCACCATAAGTGAAAGGTTGTCATGTGATCACCTAGGTCTTCGCTAGGATTGCCTTCCAATTTTGGAATATCCATGGGAAACTTGGGCGGCATGGGAGGCCAATGTGGATCATGACAAGTTTGGTCGTTAAGCAATCTCAACAAGTATGGAAAATGTAGCATTGCTAGAAATGGTAGTTTAGGTTGAGTACTATGTACAGGAAAAATGGGTCCTAGAGTTTGACTGGCACCAGGTTGCCAGGAAAAGTTGGACTGTTGGCCAGGGTTTTGGTAGGAACTGTGGCCTTGACCAGTGTATGGAAAATGCATTTTTTGGGATATCATCGAATGAGTCCCGTAAATGAATGACATGGCTTGGGCTGGGATTTATCCTTGCGTTGTGTTCCAAGTATTTTGGAAGGGGATGCCCCCAGTCGATCTAACGGGCATAGGTATTGAACCTTTCCCAAGGTTCCATTGAGCATGGAAGGGGTTACCCCTGACTGACATCCCTTATGAGGGAACAGATCCTTGCCAAGGATTCCAAATCCCTTGAGAGGAGAAAACTCTTTTACTTTCTCCCTATGTAGGAATAGTACCCTGCACGGGGTTCTGTTGTCCAAAATCGGGGTTTCCCCTAGCCAAGATGAAAACATAAGAGAAAGTGTTGTTCCCAAACACACCAAACAAATAGAATGACATAGATCCCACCAGCGTAGTGTAAGATGAAGGTCCTAAACTGCTTGCTCCAAACAAGCGTAATTAACATTCGGCTTGATGGGTTGCTGGAAAGCACCATCGAGCGAGGGGGATGGAGGAGGTATATGACCCACACCATAAGGGATAGCATTAAAGGGGACTGAAGTTCCCCTGGTGGACCCTTTCACAGGAGAGTTTGAGCTCCCTGCCCCTAGAACGATGGTCTGTAAGGTGGAGTAGGTAAGGACTGAGTTCGAATCGAAGCCGGGAATCCCATATGAGAATGGAGGGCCCATCACACTCTATGTAAATGGAGCAGTGGTCGTCCCTAATGATGGTATTAGACCACTGCCTGAGGTAGAGGGAGTTGAGACCACTATGGTTCAGACTGGGGAAGGTGGGTTAGGAGGCAAGATACCCCCTGTGGTAGTAGCTAAAACGACAGTATGAGGAATCCTGAATGAAGTAGCATCATTTGCTTCCATGGTTGCTTGTAAGACTAACTAGCGCTCAGAAGGTGTCAGCTCAGGAGGGACAAATTGTATAAATATTGGCGCAGACAAGTTAGTAATCAAAGTGTTGGTTCGCCCGAGAGCTTTCACCCTAAGGTCAGAAACAGTAGGTTCCTTTGGAGTCGAATAGTCTCCTCGCAGAGTAGGCTTGGGCATAGTTTACTGCGGCCCGATCACATCGAACGACCCTTCCTAGTCAAGTCTTCTCTGTAACAGTGGCGGGGGTGGATCTAATGCAACTGACGACAGGCCTTGAATCCTACGCGATCAACAAAGCTCTTGATATTCCACTTGGTGAAAATCTAAATCGACACAGTACAATGTAGCTAGTGTTTAAATACCAAGAACACACTAGAAAAATTCCTATAAGACAAATCAAGAAATCAACTATCTAGTAGGAAGAATAGTTACACCAGTCATCACTAGAGAAACTAACTATTGCAAGTGAAACTCGAACACGGAAGCACCCTTTGGGTATAATCTACAAAGCGTGACCTGACATATTCCCTAGGTACCACGATATACCCCCACAATCACCCGTGTAAGTCCCTATAATATAAGTCGACAGTCGGGCGGATTGCAATGAGAAGGATAACAAGTCTGAAACCTATCGAGGGTATCGAGAGAAAGTGGTATGGAAGACAACATAGGATCTCGAATGGATTTGAGTTCCATGAAGCTCCATAGGCAAATGCAGTCGATAGTATTCCCATGATAGATCCTCAATATGTGGTCCCCACTACGTTTAGCCCGTCTTTGGAGGGGTTATCTTTGTTTCCTTTCATCACGCGACCTCGTGTTTAGCCCCTGTGTTAGAGGGGGTCCCAGATAAATTTTACGACATTGGTCTTAAACACTCCCTAACTCTGACTCCAATGTTTGTTTAACGGCCTTGAAGAGTTTCCTCTCCAACCTAATTCAAGGCCCTAACCCTAAACTAGTTGGTTGAACCTACAAACAAAAAGTCTAGTTTATTTTAGATTAGTGTTCTTTTTAATGGCTTGATTTACTCATGGGATATGGCAGTGAAACTAGTGATGTTGTAAGAGATGAAAAAAGAGGAGAAAAATACGAAGCTTGAAAGCAAAATTACTTCTAATCAAAAGCAAAGTTTTACAACTAACTCTTTGTAACCAACTTTTCTTTAACTAAAATTTTCAAGATCTTGTAAAGAAAACCTAAAACGGACTTTCACTTGACTACAAGCTACTTATTCTTCAAGAAATAAATAAAGAACTTAAAAAACAGACTCTTTTTATGTTTTAGCAAATAACCAACTCTAACTACTTTACCAAATTGAAAACAATTTTATTTTTTTTTTCAAATTGCCTTAAAGAGAAAAATGAAATAAATCTTTTTTTTTTTCTTTTTTCAAAGCAAGTGAAAGAAGTAAAAAAAAATCATTAAGACAAGACTAAAATAGACCTTTGACCCACTCCGGATCGCTAGGAATCACTCAAGAAACCAAAGAGGTAGATCTACAATTCAATAAATTGCTCAAAACCCTTTCAAAAGTAAACACAAGAAAATCAAGAAGACAGGTAAACTGAAATCTAACCCAGACTATGGATGTAAAACAGAGACTCTGGACTGATCCAAGAAAACCCTGAGAAGTGTGAACTTCAATCAGGAAAGAGGAAAAATCCCTCTTTTTCATAAATTTTCTTGAAACAGAGACATGGGTTGTTGCATCAGTAGCCTGTGTATGTACGCGGGCTATTTACTGAACAGGGCCCGTATGTACATGAGCTGACTCAAGATAGAGTGTGTACACCTCTGTATCTTTCCAAAAAAGAAAATATCATACATACTTATAGGGTAGGGACAACTGGTATAACACCTGAAGGTGACTAGAATCCCTAGACAAACTCAGAAAACTCACAGAAACTTGAAATGAAAACAAATCAATCAAACAACCCAAAATCCCCTAAAAAACCCTAGAGGCTTCCCCAATATGGTCACCAGTTCTGCTAGAAGGAAAAAAAACCCTTTGACTACACCAAAGTTCAGAATGTAGGCAGATCGATTGATCGTCTAAAATTCAATTAATTCTCTATACTACCCCAAACATACCAAAACTAATATAAAGAAAGCAAGGAAATAGGAGATCGGGTAACTATACCTCTAATCCCATGCCTGGTGATGACCTTCTCATGCTTGGAAGTTCCATTGATTGCATGCCTCCTCTCAGGGCTGACCTACATCCAAATATTGACAAACATAAAACTACAAGCATGCTATTCCATATATAATTTAGGGTTAGATGTTATAATTTCAAGCATAAATCAGTAAAAGTAAGACACCATCATTTGGGACAGGAAAATGTATTTCTTTTATTAATAACGCAAAGATTATACATTTACAATCAAAGCCAACTATCATTCCACAAACTTGGTCTAGGCTCCTCTTCACCAAGCTTCAAGTGCACCTTGTATGAACTTCTCCTCTCAACCTTCTGATCTCTTCTATGGAAGTGAGTGGGTTAAATGGAGGGAGAAGAGGCTAATGAGGGAATGTTGAAGCAATTTCTCACAAAAGGAAGCAATATCTTGGGCAAGGAGGGGAAGTGAAATCGGGCAGAGTTTCATTGTTCTTATGCTTAGTTGTGAAATGAGACCCCAAAACCTCCTTTTATATGACAAAAGGATGGTTATTCGGTTGGGTGATGAGCTATAGCAGGTGGATTAGTTGGGAAACTACCAATAGCCCGTCAATTTCAATGAATTCCTTGCAACTTTTTATTTTTTGCAACTTTTGCAAGTATACGTAGGGTGTAATGGTGCATCATGCATATGTACATGAGATCTAGTGGTGCATCAAGCATATGTATGCAGACAGTAATGGTGCAGGGCACATACATATTCAAAAAAATGTTTTTTTAAGAAGATCTAGTTAGTAGTGCTTTGGCAAAAAATGCAAGTAAGAGGGCCAAGGACATCTATGCATGTGTAGAGAAATTTAGGGTTATAACATAAAGTGAGAAATAATTTAAGTTGTGGTATTTTAATCTTAACCATTGATCTCATAAAGTGTGTAAGGATCAATCTTGGCCCTCCATCCTTTTGGAGATAGGGTTTCTCACTTGCTCATTGAGTAAAAAGAAGATCGACTTGGTGAGGGGTGATTTTCTGAAGAGAAAAAGAGGAGAATTACTTGAGGGTTTGGAGAAAGAGTTTGTAGGGAGATAGAGGATGATTCTACACTGATATTGGCATGCATTTTCAACATTGTAGAGGCATTTTCCTATAGATATGAAAGTAGTCGAACTAGGTGATGCAGAACCCATGCAAACAGTTATACAATTACGCAGAGGCTCACACAGGGGTGTCTTCTAGTACGATTTGGCATACGAGGATTTGCAGAAAGGGGTTGTACATTTTTTGAGGAGGTTTCGCATTTGGCTAGGCCAATTTTATTGTAAGAGATCTCTATATTTTCTTTCTCAATAATAATAAAATCCAAATCTATTACACCGGTTTTCCCTCTGGGGTTTTTCTAGGGATGAATTGTCCAAAATTACTTGTGTACTTGTGATGTGATTGATGTTATCCTTTACTATGAAGTTCATGGTTATTATTTCTGCATTGTTTTATTTATTTGTGAAGAAAACCTGGTATAATCATTTAACAGAAAAAAATTAATTGGTTTAGTGAACTAGGTTTAGAGAAACTTAACATGGTATCAAAGAAGGATTGTTGAAGAAGCAACATTACATTCAGATATGCAACAAAAAGTTTAGATTTGTAGCAGAGGGTTTCAAATATACAACATAAAATTCAGATCTAGAGAAAAGGGTTTCAGATCTGCAACAGAAAGTTTAGATCTACATTAGAAGAGTTCACATGTGCGAAACATAAAGGTATATTGCAAAACAAAATATTTTTCATAAATGGCCATGAGTATAAGGTTTTAGGATAGGCTTTAGGGGGCTCAGAATTATCCCACCTGGAAGGAGAGGGTGACTATGGTGTTGGAGGTAAATGAAGTCCTTGACCATACACCAAAGACTACCACTGCTCCCATAGATGCAGCTCAACTAGCCATCTGGAAGAAGGCTGAGGAAAAATAAAAGATCTTGATTCTTGATGGGATAAAGGATCATGTGGTCCCACATATTTCATGAAAGACTACTGAAAAAGACATGTGGAAGGCCCTGAGTGACCTATACCAAAAAAAAAATGAAAATAGGGTGATGGCTCTGTGCAAGCAGTTGCGTGGGACCAAGATGGCCAAAGGTGAGGGTGTAATACCTTATCTTACCAGGATAACTCAAATCTGGGATGAGCTTGCACCAGTTGGTGCAATAGTAGATGAAACCAAGTTGGTGCGTATTGCATTGGATGGATTTACGAAGTCATGGGATGTCTTTGTCCGTGGAGTAGTTTCTTGGGAGAAACTCCCTGATTGGCAGTGGCTATGGGATGATTTTGTGTAGGAAGAGATCATACTTGGTCAGTCTAGATATTCATATTCACCACATATTGTGGATGAATAAGGCTTGGCTCTTGCAAGCAAAGGCAGGGGAAAGAAGAAGAAAGGTGAAAAGAATAATAACATTGAATTTTCTAAAGTCAAATGTTTTTAGTGTCACAAGATGGGACACTTTGCCTCATAGTGTCTAGAGTAGAAAGGGGTGAATCAATATCAAGTACAATTTAAAAACCTTTTCAAAATATACTTAAACCATTCAATTATATCCAATGATAAATGAACAATAGTATAAGAGTTACACCAATACACCACAATACACCATGCATAATATATGAGAAATAATCAATAGTTATTGTTCAAGGGAAGTAATGAATTCCAACAGTAGCTACAGCTTCCAAATATAAAGGGAGGGATAAAACTCAAAGATGAAGATACAATCCTCAAATATCAAGAGAGGGTTTTCCTCTCCATCCTTGTCCCTTCCTTCCACCCAAGAATATATGAGAGATAATAAAACTTTACATTAAATCATCACCATCAACCAACCATCACATAGAGCCTGATAATGCTTCCTGAGACTTCTTCAACTTCTGTAATTCTTAAATTATTGGAATAATATGATACTGTAGATAATATTACTCAATATATTCTCTGAAACTCCTCCAAGTTTCACTCCTTGAATCCTCCCCTGAAAGAAGTTATAGAAAGAATGGTAGACTTTATTCAATTCTGGTTTATTCTTAAATTTGCACACAAGAAAATAAAGACCGTAGTATTTCCAATGAAATTGGTCCCACTTCATGTGTATTCTCTATGAATAAGTTATGAATGTTTTACCCGTAACACCTGTTTATTGACTAGCTTTAGGACTGGTCAAAAACCCTATCTTCCACAGAGTGTATCTCCATAATTATAGCTAATCAAGAACGGAAACTTTTACCACAGGTACCTTGATATTTATTCTCAATACCATAGAAATTTCACCATCTGAATTGTTCTAGAAAAATATTTATAGCAAAAATGGTAAGATGACCTGTAAATAACATACCTTAGAACACATCACCAAGAGACTTCATCCTCCCTTGAAATCCGGCCTTCTTTACTTCTGATTTCCTCTGAAATTCGACTTGTGTATCAAATGATTGTATAATGATATTTTTTTGTACCATTTATGTCACTTCCTTTTAACATTAGGGCCAACCCGACACTTTCTTATTTTGTAATTCTTTTCTTTAATTATCTTTAGGGCATACATGTACTTCCTTCTTCAATTCACTTTGTCATCTTCAAAAATTCATTTCTCCTCAACCATGAGGATTCACGTGACGTTCCACATACCACTGGAAAGAGCATGATGTATAGTATCCATCCATGGGTTGTTTTTCTGAATTTACATTTTCCTTCATGTCCAAATACCTTCATCAATGTTGTGGTCCAAAACCAATGACTAGGGTTGACATCAATGACAACAACCAATCTTCCAACAATCTCCCCCTTTGTCATTGATGGAAACACTCATGCTCCCCCGATCATCATGATCCCAATTTTTCTTCCCCTTTGACATCAATGGCAAAGGGTAGGGCTTCTCCCCCTGAGTTTAATGGCAAAAGGTAACTCTGTTCTTTGGGGCTTCTCCCCCTGAACATGTGGCACTCAATAATACTTCATCCTTATTTTGGTCTTTGAGACTTTTTCTTCCTTGGAATCCTTTTGTGTGGCTTCTAGATTCTCTCTCTTCTTCATGTCTAGGATGTATATGTTGTTCGTTCTTCTTGTTGAAGTTGCAACCAATCTTCCTAAGTAATTTTCTCTGATTTTACATTTTTGGGAGTCAAACGTAAGAGTGTATCCTTGATCACACATTTTACTAACACTGAGTAGATTATGCTTCAAGTCTTCAACCAATAGGACATTCTTTGCTTTTACATTTTTTCTTCTAATCTCTACTACACCTTCTCCAAGTACTTTGGGAGATGAGTCATCTCCAAATGCAACATTTCCACCCTTTCTCTTCAAGCTGATGAATTTGTCTTGATCCCCAGTCATGTGTGAAGAACATCCACTGTCTATGTACCATTCATCTTCTTCTTTACATTCTTCAGCGGTTAATGCTATTCGACACTATTCATTGTTTGGAATCTCTTTCCTTCTCCATACTGTGGTTGGCATAGAGACATCTTCATTCATATGTTTGCAATCTCGTGCTTTGTTACCAAGATAATTACATTTGTAGCATACAATATTTTTTTCCATCAATGGGGAAAATGAATTATAACTTATGTTGACAAATCCATGATTCTTTCCATATCTTCTATTTACACCATTCATGTTTCTTGCGTATTTTTTCATTTCATTGATTCTACAATTAATTGCCTTATGTCCAAATTTTTTGCAAGTATAACAATGACCAAGAAAGAAATTTTGATACCTTGGAGTAAGTGGCCTTCTTTGTGATGTAGTCAATTTGGGTTCATGATATACTCTTATGTAGCTTCCTTCATACTGATTAAAGATTCTTTGATTTCTGAAGGTAGGAGGTCTTCTTGGATATTCATCTCTTTTGTAATCATTCATTCTTTCTGGTATCATGGTCCACTTCTCATTAACTGTCTATGTAGCTCTTTCTTCAACATTCTTGTTGGTATTTTCATATTCCTTGCATGAAGTTTCACCCATGCCTCCAAGATGTGTTAAGTATTTTGGAACTTGAGAGTTTCTTAAGTTCTTCCTCAATGAGACAACTTCTTGTTCAAGTTTCTCACAATCTTCTTCTTTCTTCATCATTTGGACATTCCTTACATCTCCTATTCTCCTTTCTTCTTTGAGTAGAGTTTTCAAGGAAATGTTTTATTCTCTTAGTTTCTCAAAGTCTTCTAATTGTTTCTTCAAGATTACAACTGTCTTTTTACAACTACCCAATTCACTTCTTAGTTTTCTATGTGTGTCTTTGAGCTTGTTATTTTCAATCTCAACATGCTTCAATTTTTTAAGATTCTCATCTTCTTGTTGAATAATTTTTTCTTCATGATTTTATTCTTCTTCATTGGACTTTTCTTATTCAGTGTCATTTCTTTCAATCCTTAGATAAGGACATTCAAATTCAACATGTCCTACTCCTTCACAATTAAAGAAAAAGAACTGACCTCTATTTGATTCTTTGAAATCTGAGATGTTGTAATTTGCTTCAACTTCTTCTTCTTTTGCTTCTTCCCTTGCATAAAGGTCTTGTAGCTTGTCCCAAATCACTTTTGATGATGCACATGATCCCACCTTGTATTTCACTGAATCTGTCAATCCATAGAGGATGGTATCTATTGCCAATTTGTTATTCCTTTTTGCTTCCTTCTGAGATGCAGTCTTTGGTTTCTTCAAAGCATTGTATCCTAAAGAAACTGAGAACCAAACATCTTCCTCAAGAGATTTCAAGTAATTTTCCATTCTATTACTCCAACATTCAAAATTGCTTCCATCAAATAGTGGAATCCCATTTGGAATTTTGTCTTCCATTTCTTCTTAGGATCTTCCTTCCAGTGGTTAAACTATATTGAATATAACCCGCTATGATACCAATTGTTGATACTGAGAGGGGGGTGAATCAATATCAAGTACAATTCAAAAAACTTTTCAACTTATACTTAAACCATTCAATTATATCCAATGAGAAATGAACAATAGTATAAGAGATACACCAATACACCATGCACAATATATGAGAAATAATCAATAGTTATTGTTCAAGGGAAGTAATGACTTCCAACGGTAGCTACAACTTCCAAATATAAAGGGAGGGATAAATCTCCAAGAGGAAGATACAATCCTCCAATATCAAGAGAGGGTTGACCTCTCCATCCTTTCCCCTTCCTTCCACCCAAGAATATATGAGAGATAATAAAATTTTACATTAAATCATCACCATCAACCAACCATCACATAGAGCGTGATAATGTTTCCTGAGACTTCTTCAAATTTTGTAATTCTTCAATTCTTGGAATAATATAATACTGTAGATAATATTACTCAATGTATTCTCTGAAACTCCTCCAATTTTCACTCCTTGAATCCTCCCCTGAAAGAAGTTATAGAAAGAATGGTTGACTTTCTTCAATTATGTTTTATTCAAGAGAGCGAACTTGTACAGAATTCCCTGCGCTCAATTTTTAACATCAGATTCTGAAAATCACACCCAAGAGACTAAACTCCGTACTGTTTCCAATGAAATTTGTCCCACTTCATTTGGATTCTCTATGAATAAGTTATGATTGTTTTACCCAGAACACATGTTTATTGACTAGCTTCAGAACTGGTCAAAAACCCTATCTTCCACACAGTGTATCTCCATAATTATAGTGAATCAAGAGATGAAACTTATAACACAGGTACCTTGAGATGTATTCTCAATACCATAGCAATTTAACCATCTAAATCATTCTAGAAAAAAATTTATAGTAAAAATGTTAAGATGACCTGTAAATAACATACCTTAGAACACATCAGCAAGAGACTTCATCCTCCCTTGAAATCTGACCTTCTTTACTTTTGATTTCCTCTTAAAATCGACTTGTATATCAAATGAATGTATAGTGATATGCATTTATACCATTTATGTCACTTCCTTTTAACATTAGGGCCGACCTAACACTTTCTTATTTTGTAATTCTTTTCTTTAATTATCTTTAGGGCCTACATGTACTTCCTTCTTCAATTCACTTTGTCATATTCAAAAATTCATTTCTCCTCAACCATGAGGATCCACGTGATGTGCCACCTACCACCAGAAAAAACATGATGTATACTATCCAGCCATGGGTTTTGTTTCTGCATGTACATTGTTCTTCATGTCCAAATATCTTCATCAATCTTGCGGTCCAAAACCAATGACTAGGGTTGACATCAATGGCAACAACCAATCTTCCAACATGTGTAATACCTTATCTTACTAGGATAACGCAAATCTGGGATGAGCTTGCACTAGTTGGTGAAACAGTATATGAAACCAAGTTGGTGTGTATTTCATTGGATGGCTTTATGAAGTCATGGGATGTCTTTGTCCATGGAGTAGTTTCTTGGGAGAAAATCCCTGATTGGCAGTGGCTATGGGATGATTTTGTGTAGAAAGAGATCATACTTGGTCAGTCAAGATCTTCATATTCACCACATATTGTGGATGAATAAGGCTTGGATCTTGCAATCAAAGGCAAGGGAAAGAAGAAGAAAGGTGAAAAGAATAATAACATTGAATTTTCTAAAGTCAAATGTTTTTAGTGTCACAATATGGGGCACTTTTCCTCACAGTGTCCACAGTAGAAAAAGAAGAACCAACCACATATGGAAGCTTCTACAGTAGTAGATGAGTTTTCCTAAATCTTCGAGGAGGATTTTTGCTTCATATCTTGTTGTCTAGAGAAATAGTCTCAACATGTGGTTTGTGGACAATGGAGCATCTTGTCATATGACAGGGTGTAAGGAGTTTTTCACTAGACTACAAGAGGGAGGTGTAAATATGGTTATAGAGCTCAAAGATGATAGATGGTGCTACCAGGCATAAGGGGTTTGCATAGTCTCATTTCAGAGGGAGTCGAGTAAACCACTCCAGTTTGCTGACATACTATATGTTCTAAGGTTAACTAAGAACCTCATCTCGGTCTCTTCTCTTGAGGATAAAGGGTATGAGGTTAGCTTATGTGAGGGAAGGGTGTTTTTTAGGCCAACAGGGTCAAGTGAGAAGATGAACAACATGATTGGGGTTCGAGAAGAGAAGGTATACAAACTAAAGTTTCATCCAGGGAGAGCATTGGTTAGTACAACCACAGATATGGGTGAGTTGTGGCACATAACGATGGCACACTTACACTTTGGTGTGTTGGGAAACTTGATATAGGAAGTCACTGGATTTCCTAAGTTCACAATAGAGAGGCATGATCCTTACAAGGGTTGTGTGTTGGGAAAATATTCCAGGAAACAATTTCCATCGAGTGAGCACAGGTCCAAGGGAGTGTTGGATCTGATATATTCATATGTATGTGGTTTGATGAGTGTGGAGTCAGTAGGAGGCTCCAAGTATTTTTTCTTGTTTATTGATGACTACTCCAAAAAGACCTGGATCTACTTTCTGAAGACCAAGGATGAGGTATTTGGTAGGTTTCAGGATTTCGTGGATTTGGTTGAGAAACAGACTGGTAGGTAGATTCATATTTTGAGATATGACAATGGTGGTTGTAAATGTATTGAACCTGCACATAATAGATCTATCTAAACAATAATACACACATTTGTAGAGAGAATAGGACAAATAATAATAAGGAGAGAAAGAATGAAAGAATTATCATTAACCGTTGTGAATAATGAATAATTTACACATGATATACTCTGTATAACTCAATGAGTGATCAATGGAGGAGAACCAATGCGCCATAGTGGTGGTCTAGAGTGATATGTACACACACCAATAGTTACAGGAGTGAACTGCCACTTATTCTAGACTCTCAGGTACTTACGGGAGTGAACTGCCACCCAATTGAGTTAACTAGTCAACTAGTCTTCAGTTAACTGAATGAAAAGAGAGTAGTGAGGAGTTAACTCAAGGAATCAAGGGTAATGCACTAGTCTAGTGATGATACCAAGGAAAGGTCAAATTAGCATGTTGATGATCCCAATGTTACATGGTGACAAAACCAATGCAACATCTAAACTCAACTCAACTAGTCAAACTGAAGTGTCAACTGAAAGAGAATATTCTCCAGGTGGAATATTCTCCCCNCATCACTATGGTGAAAATAAAGAATGGGTCCCGACAACAAGGCCATGTTAGGTACCCAAATACAAAAGATACACTGAAATAAAGTGAGGAAAGAGGGAAAACCTCATGGGAAAAAACCCCCCTGAAGGTACAATGTATGTAAAAAGAGGAACTATAGTTGCTAGGCAACTGTGTCCTTCACTCCAGGACAACTTCGCAGAGAATGGAACTCTTTCTCAGTGAAGGTCTTGGTGAATATGCATGTCGTCTGTTCTGTTGAAGGATAGAATTGTAAGTCGATGATCCCCTCGTGTACTAAGTCTAGGATGTAGTGCATGTGGATATTGATGTGCTTCATCCGCTACCACTAAACTGGATCTCTACAGAACTTTAGAGTGCTCTGGTTGTCACACCAAATGATGATCAACCGATGAAACTGAATACCCAAATTAGTGAGAAAATGTTGTGGCCACATAGCCTGAATGGTTATGTTAACTACCTCTCTATATTCTACCTCGACTGAAGATAGAGAAATGGAAGCTTGCTTCTTGCTCGACCAACATATAGGCTTGGAACCAAGACTGAGTGAGTAACTAGATGTGGACTTGTGATTAGTGTTTTCACTAGCCCAGTCGAAATCAGTAAACCCGATGAGATCTAATGTAGATTTTTCTACATAATGAATGCCAAAGGTTATGGTGCCTTGTACATATCGAAGGATATTCTTTGCAACTTTCCAATGTAGCTCATGCGGCTCCTGCATGAACCTGGAAACTATGCAACTGCATATGAGAGGTTTGGTCTGGAGTGTGTGAGATACAACAAGCTCCCCACTAGCTGTCTGTACAGTGTGTTGTTAACTAGTGGAGTCTCCCCACCATCCTCAATTTTGATTCCTGATAGGAAATGAGTTAGAGAAGACTTGCAGTCTGTCATGTGAAATATCTCAAGGAGATCTTGTGCATACTTGGCCTGAGATAGTTTGATTCCTGATGCATCCTGATTGATCTCGAGTCTAAGGAAGAAGTGTAGAGGACCCATGTCCGTCATAAAAAACCTATCATGTAGAATCCTCTTGATTGTAGTAATCGCTGAAGTTGAGCACCCAGTGATTAACAAATCATCGACATACAGAACAAAAATTAGAAGTGAATCAGTCGTCCTGAGCATGTAGACATTCAGTTCTAATTTACAATCTACAAATTTCTATGACAACAGGTAGGAATCCATCTTGGAATACCATGCACTCAGAGCCTACTTGAGGCCATAAAGGGACTTCTTTAGTCGATGGAACAAATATGATTCATGCATAAATATTTGGGGCTACTCCATGTAGATCTCCTCAGAGAGATCATTGTGAAGAAATGCATTCTCCACGTCCATTTGATGGACTTCCCATCCTTTGGCTGCCACAATGGCAAGTTCCAATAGTATGGAATCCATCTTCTCTATTGGAGCGAAGGTCTCATCATAGTCAATACCATGAACCTACTGAAAGCCTTTGGAAACAAGCCTGGATTTGTATCTTCTAATATGTCCATCCGTTGCGCTCTTGGTCCTGTAGATCCATCTGCATATGACAAGTTTTCTTCCAGAAGAAAGGGAAACCAAATCCCAAGTTTGGTTCTCAAGGAGGGAGTTGTACTCCTCCTGCATGGCGGATTCCCAAAAGGGATTTCCAACAACCTCGCCATAAGAATGTGGATCTAAAGACTGAATGAAGAAATATTCCTGGAGGGAAATCGTTCAATGCCAGTGAGTGAAACAGGAGGCTCCTCGAAATCATATCGAGTCCTCCTAGTATCGGTTTTTCCATCAGATTGAGGATGATAGGATGAGCTATGAGCCAATTGAGTACCCAAACAAGAAAATAATTTTGTCCAAAAATGTCCAGTGAAGATGGGACCTCTATCACTTACAATAATCTTTGGGCTGCCATGTAGCTTTTGAACTGTCTCCATGAATGCGGTGGCAACTGTACTAGCTTTGAAGGGATGAGAGAGTGAACAAAAGTGTGCATACTTGGTCATTCTATCAAAAATCACCATGATGACACTCTTTCCTTCAAACTTTGGTAACCCTGTGATGAAATCCATGGAAACCTCCTCCCAGTGCTGACTTGGGATCGATAATGGTTCTAAAAGACCTGGGGTCTTAATTGTTTCCACCTTATTTTGTTGGCAAACCACACATTCTTCCACAAACCTTTGAACATTAGTTTTAAGGCCATCCCCAAAAAAATTATTCTTGACTCTATGGTAGGTTTTCAAAAATCTCGAGTGCCCTCCTACTAGAGAGGTGTGCAATTCCAATAGTATCTTTTGTTTGAGTTGGGAGTTCTTACATAAATATAAGCGAT
>JZKD02S1679318.1:226947-248383 GCA_000966675.3 Picea glauca
CCACTTAAATGTTCAAGTACAAGATGATTCAAAATGAAAATGTATCCTTGGTATATATAGGAGACTAGGAGGTATAATTACAACTAATGGCCTAAAGTCGACATAAATAAAATAATATTACTGATATAATATGCCCCAATTAAAGGGTAATGAGCCAATATTAGGGCTTAACAAGGCTCAAGGTAAATTGTGGGGCAAAAGGTAGTTTGATTCAAACCACCTTTGGACGCACCCACAATTGCGTGGTCATGTGAGATCATCACCCAAAGTCATATCAAAAAATGGAGCTAGCACTCGCTAGACCGAGATAGAAAAGCATATTTTTGAATAGGCATGTGGTCACCGCCAATGGTCACGTGAAGGAAGGGTCTTAGAAGCCAAAGAAGCCAAAACGCCCGGCTATAACTGATAGAGAATATGAAGAGTTGCGACTGCTAGAGAAGATAAAGAATCTTTGGATAATAACCACTGATGATGAACAGATTCAACATAACCGTCATGGAAGACAAAGAGTTGCAATGATGATCAGGCATAGCACTTGGTGTGAGAAAGATATGCATAATAGAGAAGAGAGTGTGTTTTTTCGATAACTATGCATGTGGGTAGAATGTGAATGAGTGCATGACCTAAAGTGGAGATCAGTGGTACAACGATGAGGATGCAAAGGTAGCACAGAGCATAAAAGGCAGAAGATGAGTTGAACAGGGGGAAGTAGTGCGTAGGAAGAAAAAGATGAGAGCATAGAAGCATAAAGATGTAGAAGTGGAACAACATATAGAAGATGAAGAAGGCAGAGGAGACATGGAGATGTAACAGACCATATCAGAGACAAAGCAATTAAGTAGAGTTTTGTAAGATTTAATATGGGTGGTAGGGTGGTGCTAGGGAGGATTATATTCCTCTAATTTCTAGTTCTTTCTAGAAGATATTCTGGGAGTTGGTGCTAGAGAAACCTGGGAGTTGGTGCTTCCATCTAGTTGGTGCTAGAGAAATATGAGAGTTGGTGATGTCTGCAAGGTGTAGCTTGCTATCAGAGGGTGTAGCCTCATATTGAGTTGGTGCTCAAAGACTGTGATGTACATGAAAGTTAGAGCTTGATTGACATCCTAAGAAGAAGAGGTTTCCTCCCTTTATGGGTTTCCTCATGAAAATCAGTGTCTCTATGTATTGTGATTGATCAAATATTGTATATCTATGCATGTTAAGTTATCAGCAACACATTAAATAATAATCTAGAAAGAATAAAAAAAGAACTTAAAAGTTTCAAGATTATATGTAAAATTGATTCACCCCCCCCCCCTCTTAGTTATTTTTCCAACACAAAGATGAGGGAGCAGGGGATCCTATCAAAATATTTCTCGAGGAGGACCTCCAGAAAAAGGGAATGCGATGATGGACAACTTTGCCTAGATCCTTCAACGGTTGCCCACTAGCAGCGCATCTACATCCAACAACCATTCTGGAGGCGCCACTCCTTTTAAGGTACAAGTAAACTTTGACATTCCCATATTTGAGGGCCAAATAGATGTAGATGTCGTAGATAGATGGTTGAATCTATTTGAAGGATATTTCTTGGTTCATGACTTTTCCGACCGAGAAAGGATTATTTTTTCACTCCATAAAGCCACCCCCCATGTCAAAGACTAGTGGGAAACCTACTATGAGAAACTGGGTGAGGGGGAACCCTCTCTATTCTCGGACACACCCACTTGGAATTATTTTTGAGATGCCATCAAGGAACAATATTATCTTATGGGGAGCTATGAGGATAAATACATACAATGGACTATGTTGCGGCAACAAAGGGACCAACATGTGCATGAGCTGACGAATCTGTTTCATACCCTAGGCACAAACTTGGGTATCAAAGATTCAGAGAAAAATTTGGTGTTAAAGTATCGCAGTTATCTACAAAGATACATTCAGGAATAAATGGAGTTCTTTGACATCTCCTCTCTTGGCATGGCATACCGATATGTTTCCAATATTGAGCAGAAGTTCAAACAGAAGAAGTGATACTTTGGGTCTACAAATCAGAAGCAAGGGAAAGGTACCCCAAAACTGCAAAACAAAGGACAAAGCCAAGGTGGGGCATCCATGAACAACCTGCCAGAGCCACAAGAAAAGAACAAAACCATTGTTATTGGATAAATTAGTAAATGAGGACATGAACTAATCTCCCTAGATCCACCTAGATCTAGAACAAAACAAGACATGACATGGCACTTTCCCTAAGATTTAATCATCGAATTTATTACCAAAGAAGATATGTGTGACATACCTTTGAATATCACTTCCTTATATCTTTTTTGTCCCTACTTCACTCCGGTTCTCTTGTGAAATCATATCTGCAATGACACAAACTAGCCAAAGTGAAAGAAACAATAGTATATTCAATGAAAACTTAAACATGTGATCAAGGAGTCATGTAATAAAATGAGAATGATTTTATGGAAAAGAAACATGCCATAGTATTATATTAAGTAAAATTGGAAGATACAACCAAACCACCTTGATGTTGCAAGGTTCCCTTTTAGTGGCCCTTTGCTCCAACACACACACTTGAAAAATTGCATGAAGAAGATCTATAATAGCTTTATGGACAAATGGAGACCTCAAGAATCAATTGAAATAGAATCCCTCACACAATCTTCAGCCTATTCCTTCATCAATTCCTTACTTAATCTTTCTTAACCTTTTCCATGAGAAAACCATCACTATATAGGAGAAGGAGAAGTGGTTAAAGAGATTAGGATGATCCCACCAAATAAGAGAAGCGAGTAGGATCCCAACCATACGAATGCCACCTCATATTCTATAAGATTCACTTCTAGAACCTTTGTGAACTTCGTCCGTTTCCTTAGTATTAAAACGCTGTCGTACCCTGTCTATAGAGTAGCCTGTGGAAATTGCACAAGGCAGGTTAAGGACAGCCTATGGAAATCAGGCATTTCCGCACTCTGTATTATTCCTAGCTCGCGACGTCCTTCTAAAAACAAGCTTTGTAGAGGGAGAAACCAATCACTTTTCTCATGAGAAAGATCCTTTTGGGAGCCTGAACACATGCTTGTAGAAACATCACCAGGGTGAATTAAATACTGTGTAACAGAATGCCCCCCAAAGTATGAGGTTGGAACTCGTGATAACCAAAATACTTTGTAAAATGTGTATGTGTGTCAGGAACAAGGAGCACACTAATCAGGAACATACAAACAACCAAGCATCTGTTCAATATTATACCATTTCTAAGGTAGGCATTCCCATGCTCAGACTACAATTGATTTAAATCATAAATGTTAGTCTTGGCCACCAATTATACATTGTGTATCCATGTTATCAATATTCTACATAGCCACCAGGAATACATTGTGGATCTATGTACTAGGAAACTCAAATTCGGACATAGCCATGAAACATACAAAGTGGATTTATGTGTCAATACAAATCATAAATACTCCATTGCAACCTGGACCAAGATGATGAGATCCAGGGTCTTCAACCCCATCTCTGTAAGTACAAATCTAACCATGCGATTACATGTGTTGAAGTCAAACATGGTAGAAACCACTTGATTACCGGCCATTGATGAAAATCATTAACTAGTGTGAGGGAAATCACCATTGATGTCAATGAATCCCAAGGTACCTTAGTACAATCCATTGAATGTGAATAAATGAGCTGAAGTTGAACACTTGATGGAATCTCTCGATCATGGACCAATGACGTGAATCCATTATCAAAAGCAAAGAAACCTACCATTGAGGCATGCATGCTCTAAGGTACTAAATGATTTCTAAGTCTTGTTCCCAGATGATGAGTTGAAGTCGACAGGAAAATACTTGTCACAAGAGGGCCTTGATGTATCCCCCGTCAATGACGTGAAATAAATAACATATTTAGGGTAGATCAAGGTATGAAAATGATTTGAAATTGACACCGGGAAGGTCGACATGTTAGGAATTGAAAACTGCAGATAGCTGACTCGATAGAGGGCTTGTTTGGACTTCTGTTGAACATCTGAACGACATGACAATGGTCTTGGCAGCATTGACTAAAGGATGACCCAAAATATGAACTTTCAGAAGTTCATACGAGAGACAAATGGATTCCCCAACCCGAATATAATGATAAAGGGGGTGTCATGTTCAAGAGTGACTGTTACTATCACTAACACAAATACATAGACACATTTCTTTTCGTTATGTTCCAAGAGGTGAATTCATAAATATACCCTTAACAAAATAGGACTTCCGATAACATAGACATTACTTAACTGTAGTACTACTAGCTGCGAATCAAGTCATACAACAAGGTGACGGATTCCAAGTGAAATAGCGTCGGTCAACAATTCGATGACTACACTATATTCCACGATATTGTTAGTTTCACGACCGAGACAAACACCATGTAGACTGATTAATTCGTTTGTAGGTTCCCAAGAAGCAGATGCTAAGTTCTGAGTACTACGACTAGCGCCATCGGTGAAGCCAATGTAGGGTAGTGAAGACACCGACATCTAGAAACCAAGCTCAACGCAAGGTAAGTAGTTGGGGGTCAAAACCAAATAACAAAAAAGCACACAAAAGTAGCACACAAGAGTATGATATAGTAAAAATACAAGCACTCATGCAAAGATAACCTAAGCATAGTACTTCTTCAAGTAAATCCCATTTCTAGGTTCACTCAAAGGAATGCCATCATAATCCACTAACTCATAGGCTCCCTTATCCAACACTCGTTTGACAATATAAGGACCTCGCCACATAGCCTCGAATTTTTTGTCCCCTAGTAAATCACGATCTTGTTCGTAGAGGAGAACTAGATCACCTTCACAGAAAACACGTGGCTTGACATGCTTGTCGTATTGGGATTTGATGCGTTTTTTCTAAGTTTCAATAACCAGGGTGGCATCACGACGGGTTTCATCTAATTGCATCAGGTACAATAGACGTTCTTCTTCAGTATAGGTGTTTGGGAGAAGTTCAACAACTAGCTTCAAATATGGTATCTCACATTCAATCGGCAGGACAACTTCGATACCATACACTAATTGGAAAGGTGTAAATCCCGTGGCAGACTTCACAAATGTCCGATAGGCCCATAATGTTGAAAACAACATCGTGTGCCAACTTTTCTTGTGAATTCCTATTATCCTTCGAAGCATAGTGATAATAAATTTGTTTATCACTTCAACCTGGCCATTGGCCTGTGGATAGTAGGGGGTTGAGTTTTCATGCCGAAGACACAACTTTTTGGTAAGCTCGGACATCATGAAATTTCAAAAAATGGCTACCATGATCAGTAACGATAGCTTGTAGGATTCCAAATCGAGTGATGATATGATTGAATGTGAACAGGGTTGCAGTTTTTCCAGTATTATCGAATGTAGGCATCGCCTTGGCCCATTTCATGAAATAATCCATGACTACAATGATGTATCCATGCCCCCCGACCGAGTGAGGGTTACATGTCATGAAGTCAATGCCCCATTTTGCGAAAAGACCAATGAAAAATACACGGTGTAAAGGAGCGGTATGAGATCTTATATTGTTATTGTATGTTTGACAAGCATGGCACTTTTGGACGACAGTTATACAGTCTTTAAACAAAAAAGGCCAGAAGTACCCTACTCGTAAGATATTTTGGGCAGTTGCATACCCAGACATATGACCACCACAAGCTCTAGAGTGGCAGTCATTCAAAGCTTTCTCAACCTCATCATAGGTGAGACAGCGTCGGAAAATAGAGTCAACACCACGGTGATAAAGAGTGTCACCGATAATTATGTATTGATGGGCTTGATACCATATACGACGATGGTCTGTACTAGAAAGGTCAGGCTAGAAAGTTTGAGTCTGGAGATAAATGATAATATATTTGTACCAAATGTCATCATAACTAATCAAAAAAAGGGATTCATCAAGTAAGGAATCCTCTACCACATTTTTTGTCTTAGTGGAGGGAAGGTCACATATCAGTTCGGCAAAAACCAACGATTTCTTAGACTTAGTGCGTTCAAAATCTAAGTCGAACTCCTAGAGAATCAATATCTATTTGGAGTACTTGCCCCCTAGAAATTGGCGCATAAGGATATGTTGCATAGGGTTGCAATCAGAAATAACAATGGTCTTGCGTAATAGGATATAGTGACGAAAACATTGGATAGATTGAACAACTTCCAAGGCCAGTTTCTCCACATGTAGATATTTGGCTTCGGTAGTCATGAGAATCCGACTCAAATAATAAATTACATGTTCGTCATGTGAATCATATTCTTGGACTAAAACCATGGCAATGGTAGAGTCTGAAGTGATCCGATAAAGGAAATAGTCGCAACTATAATATGGTGGGAAAAGCAGTGGTGTACGGGTTAATGAAAGTTTCAAATCTTCGAAGGCTTTGTTGGTAGTCTCATACCATACGAATTTGTAACCCTTCTTCAATAGTCAAGTAAATACTAGCGTTAACTCATCATAATTGGGAATGAATCGATGCAAAAAGTTTGCCTTCCCTTGCAAACTTTGGAGCTGGTGTAATGTGGAAGGAGGAGGTAGATTAAGGATAGCCTCAAACTTCAAAGGGTCCACCCTAATTCCATGAAGTGACATAATAAAACCCAGAAGTTAGCCGGACTCCACACAAAAAAACACATTTGTGTGGGTTTAAATGTATATGATAGTAACGACAACGAAGGAAAATGGCTCGGAGATGAGCTGGGTGATCTTAGCGACACATGGAATGTGTTGGTAGATCATCGAGATATGATTGTACGATGTGCTTGATATCATGAAAAGCATATGACATGGCGCGTTGAAAATTCACACCAACGTTCTTCAAACCGAAAGGTATTTTTCATTAGGCAAAGGTACCCCAAGGACAAATGAAAGCAGTTTTGTGTTAATACGTGGGAAAAATATTAATCGGATTATAGCAGAGAAACCGTCCATTAAAGAGAATATTTCACTCCTAGCGCAATCGTCGATGATCTGGTCGATGAAGGGGGTCGAAAATTTTTCCTTAGGACAAGATTTATTGATATCCCTATAATCGATGCATACATGGATCATGCCTTTTTTTTATTTACAAGAACTCGATTGGATACCCAAGCAGTTGAAGCCACAGGATAGATAAAGCCATCCTTAAGAAGTTTTTCAACTTCGAGTTTTATAGCGGTGACTTTACGAGGGTGGACTGGGTGAAGTCTCTGCCGAATGGGTTTAGCATCCGGGTAGGTCTTAATTTCATGCACAACGATATCAGGGTCAATAACCGACATGTATTCGTAGCTTTGAGCGAAAACATCATAGAATTCTTGAAAAATAGATTTATAAGTTACGAATTCATCATCAAAACAAGTGGCTCCAATGTGAACATTTGCAACGACTCTAGGTTCCCTTCATAAAGCACATCGTGTGTTGACTCGAAACTAGAGGAAATGACAACAATGGTCGATGGAGTCAAAATCCGTTGGTAACTCGCTATGGTGTGTTGTTTGAGGAAGAGAATGGAATGATGATGTCCATTGTCCCATGGGGTGTCTTCCATGGACATAACTGACATGATCATCTCATATGTAGGAAAAATGATGTGAAATGGGTCGGGAGATGAATCACAAAGAGAGGGAGTGGAAGGGGTTGTTGATTGAATGGATTGATAAGAGAATTCAACTGGACTTAAGGGAATTTGTTCACCATAGTGAAGATAATCATCGGGGTCAGGTAATATCCATGGGTCATGAGACGTAGGGGTTTCCTGAATAGAGGTGGAAATCATGTTGATTGAGGCGACAAAAGGGGGAGGAATATTGGGTGGTGGGATTGGGAATGTACCCATCAAAGTTTAATCTTTTAGAAGACCCACACTGACATTCTCGTACCTAGGAGGTGTCTTCAAGATAAATGGCACATTGCTAGTATGGGAATTGGAGTTAAAATAGGCTATTTGGTCAACAGTAACTACTTTTCCTTGGTGTGGGAAACGTAACACATGGAAAAGTGTGGACAAAAATGCACACATGGAATCAATCCAACTACGGCCAAGTAAGAAGTTATAGTCAAGAGACGCATCAAATACCTTGACCTCGACATTGACTGATTTTCCTTCCAATGTAATAGACAATGAGGGAAGAACACCATAGGGTTTAAAACCAGAGCCATTGAAGGCCTTAAGTGTATTGTGTGATTCGGTGAGGAGAGGAGAGCCAATGTATTTCCAACAGGTAACAGAAATAACGCACGTTGAGGCATCCTCGTCAATAACGGTTCTATAGATATTCTTGTTCTCTATGACAACTTGGATCTGAAATGCTAACTGAGGAGGTAGCCTTGGAATGTGATCTTCCAGGTCAAATATTATTAAGTTCATATATGTGGGGTCAATTCCACCAATGGACTTTAACAATGCCTTCTGTTGAGCGGGACAACTTTGAAGGACTTCGAGATCTGACATCGTGGAGGGTGCTTGCACAAGATCTTCTACAGTACTGTAGTTTTGAGTAGCACGTGCATGAGGATTAAAGGAAGACTTTTGAACAACGCCCTTTGGAGGAGGGTGGAGAACTGTATCGAGACCCAGTTGTTCGATATGAAGAGGACCATTGGGAGGTGAAGTTGATGGAGGTGGTTGAACCAATGAAGGTGGTACATCGTCAACTTTATCCTTTGAGGGAGAGTAATCTTTGGCCCGAGTGGTGATATCAACGTCATTTTTTTTGGAATCACCAGTACACATAAGGACATACAAAGTGGTGGAAGGAGAGGGTTGGTCATGAATGACCAATTGGGCTTGTTGTTGAGAAGGGAAAAGTTGTGACAAAATGTCAAGTGTGGGAGGATTCTCGTTCCCTTGAAGGAACTTATTGACCTCGACACGTCTTGGAAAATATTTCGTGTAGTGATCATCACCATAGATAAGGAAAGGATATCGAGGTTTATGCTTATCCTTATCATCAACAAGTTGCGTTTTGTTTTTTTTGGATTGTGGATTATTATTTTTATGCTCCTTATTCCTACTCTTTCTTTTTTTAGATTTATTTTTGCTGGCAGGGGTAGATTGAATGGAGCTAACCTTAGAAGTTTTGTCGATGGAAGGAGTAGGAGTCAGAGAACTTTGAACATTAGAAGCAGTAGATTTGGGATTGGTGTGGGAGGCATGCATGGATTGAGGTTGAGCATGGAAGGTGCCAATCACACCATCAACCACATGAGAAGTTGTTGGGGTTGTTGAGGTAGTGGTGGTAGAAGGACAAGGAGCGTTAGGGATAAAGTTGTAAAGAGTGCCCATTTGCGAATAAATGAGATCTAGGTACTGAGAACGAATGATCGCCTACTCTTCAGTGAAAATTCCACCCATGGCAATATCATGAGAGATTTTATTCACAAATGATTTGGTGAACCATTCAGCCAATAACTGATTAGGAAGGTAAATTTTGATCAAATGTCATCTTCGTCTCCACTCATGGATGTGATCGGAAATATGAGTGGCCCAGTGGATTCACCAATTTTGTTATTGGATAAATCAATAAATGCGGACATGAACTAATCTCCCTACATCCACCTGGATCTAGAACAAAACAAGACAGGACATGGCGCCTTCCCTAAGCTTTAATCATCGAATTTACTACCAAAGAAGAGATGAGTGACATACCTTTGAATATCGCTTCCTTATATCTTTGTTGTCCATGCTTCGCTCCGGTGCTCTTGTGAAATTAGATCTGCAATGACACAAACCAACCAAAGTGAAAGAAACGATAGTGTATTTAATGAAAACTTAAACATGTGATCAAGGAGTCATATAATAAAATGAGAATGATTTTATGGGAAAGAAACATGCCACCGTATTATATTAAGTAAAAGTGGAACACATAACCAAATCACCTTGATGTTGCAAGGTTCCCTTTTAGTGGCCCTATTCTCCAACACACACACTTGAAAACTAGCATGAAGAAGATATATAATAGCTTGATGGACAAATGGAGACCTCAAGAATCAATTGAAATAGAATCCCTCACACAATCTTCAGCCTATTCCTTCATCAATTCATTTCTTAATCTTACTTAACCTTTTCCATGAGAAAACCATCATTATATAGGAGAAGGAGAAATGGTTAAAGAGATTAGGATGATACCACCAAATCAGAGAAGTGAGTAGGATCCCAACCATATGGATGCCACCTCATATTCTAGAATATCCCCTTCTAGAACCTTCGTGAACTTTTTCCCTTTCCTTAGTCTTAAAACGCTTCCGCACCCTATCTATAGAGAAGCCTACGGAAATTTCGCAAGCCAGGTTAAGGACAGCCTAGGGAAATCAGGGATTTCTACATTGTGTATTATTCCTAGCCTATGACATCCTTCTTAAAACAAGTTTTGTAAAGGGAGAAACCAGTCACTTTGCTCATGAGAAAGATCCTTTTGGGAGCTTGAACACATGCTTGTAGAAACATCACCAGGGTGACCAAAATAATGTGTAACAACCACGAAGCCAAAAAAATACATGGGGAAGTGGTGTGAGTTCCATAAGATCTCCACTCACAACACAAGTGAGTGTCAAGCCAAGCAGTCACTGGTAGCCAAGTTGAAGGCTTCTGAATCAGATGCATGCTCTAACTCTAAATTAGAACTTGACAAGGGGAATGAAAGGGGGAAGAAGATTATCGATGTGGAGCCCAATGCCAATGTTGCCACCATGAAGATCTAGAAGGAGGAACCAGAAGATCCAGAGGAGGTGGAGTGCCTCTTCCATTCCAAGATGTGGTTAAAGGGTTCCCCATTGCATCTCATTATCGACAGTAGGAGCTAGAAGAACCTCATCTCAGTAGAGTTTGTGAAGCGATTGGGCTTGCCAACCACAACACACCCACAACTATACACCATCAGGTGGTTTCACCAAGGACGGGACCTTCACGTCAGCCAGCAATGTCACCTTCCCTACAACATCAAGCCCTTCACAAATGAGGTATTATGTGGAATTTCTCCTCTTGATGTTTCTGATGTATTATTAGGCCAACCATACTTGTGGAAGTGACACGTTGTGTATGAGTCCAGGCCTCGTGCTGTTATTATTACTTTGGGAAATAAGTTGTACAGGATACTTGAGATAGCACCGCCTACCACCATCTCTTTGGTTACTGCAAAACAATGCAATAAGCTCATTTCCAAAACCAGGAAATTTTTTTTCCTGATGATCTGCCCTTAGAGAAAGAAGAATATTATGGCCATGACCTCCAAACAGGGCCCCTCTGCATGACAAAAACAGATGGATAAGGTCATGGAGGAGTACGAGGACATCTTCACCTCCCCCGCAGGGGTGCCTCTACAATTCTAGTTCAAGCACCCTATCGATATGACCCCAGGTGCATCACTGCCTAATGGACCAATCTATCGGTGCTCTATTTTGGAGAATGAAAAAATCAAGAGGCAGATTCAAGAGTTGTTGCAGAAATTTCACATCCGACTGAGTTCATCACCCTGTGGGAGCTCGATTGTGTTGGTGTAGAAGAAGGATGGGACTGGGAGACTCTTCATTGACTATCAGACACTGAACAAGATCAATGTCCAGAATAAGTACCTGATCCACAGATTGATGACCTTTTGGACCAACTCAAGGGGGAGAAATATTTCAGCAAGATCAACTTGAAGTCTGGGTATCACCAGGTACCAATCGAACCCTCTGATGTGTGGAAGACTACCTTCAAATCCAAAGAGGGCCTTTTCGAATGGCTGTTCATGCCTTTCGGGTTGACAAATGCCCCTACAACCTTCATGAGGCTAATGGACGACATCTTGCTGCCATTCACCAACTCATTTGTAGTGGTGTACTTGGATGACATTCTGATCTTCAGCTAGACTTGGGAAGAGCACCTCCACCACATCTGGTAGGTCCTCCAAACACTGCGGCAACACAAGTTGTGTGCCAATTTGGAGAAGTGAACTTTTGGCATGACCCAGGTTTAGTATCTGGGATACATTATTGATGAGCGAGAGGTGCATGTGGATCCAACCAATATCCAAGTCATTCGAGATTGGCCATCCCCAACCACCCTAACAGAGCTCTGCAACTTTTTGGGTCTTGCCAATTTCTACTGCAAGTTGGTGTTGGCATTCTCTCATATCACTTGGCCCTTGAGTCAAAACACCAAGGGAGGAGTGAAAGAAAAGTTATTTTGCTATAAATCTCAACAGAAGGCATTCATAGATTTGAAGCATCGCCTCTACTCTGCACTAGTGCTCGCATTACTAGACTTTCAACAACCATTTGAGATCAAGATAGATGCATGTAAATATGCTATTGGGGCATTCCTTACTCAACATGGGCATCCAGTGGCATATCACAGTGAGAAACTTTCCGAGACAGTCCGAAAGTATCCCACTTATGACAAAGAGATGTATTCCATTGTGTAGGCTTGTTGACAATGGAAGCATTACATTTTGGGAAAGGAAACGATCATCCACATAGACCACCGACCCCTGTAGTTCATACAAACACAAGGGAAGTTGCAGAACGATCGCCATCAGAAGTGGTCCATATACCTACAACCATTTTATTTGAACATTAAGTACAAGAAAGGAAACACCAATAATGTTGCAGACTGCCTTAGCCGACCACCTATCATGGTGCTAACCACTGTGCTCAACTCTTGTCGGCATGAGACTTTCGATTGGATGCTTCTCTACAAAAGTGATCCAGAATTCGGCCACACATACAATACGCTCTTGGAGGGTAAGAAAGTTCCCAATTTTCACCTCTAGGATGCCCTGCTATGTCACCTGAGAAAATTTTGCGTTCCTTCAATCAAGTGTTCCAAGATGATTTGTGAGGTGCACTACAGTCGAGTCGCTGGTCATTTTGGGTTCGATAAAGCCATGGCAGTACTGCAAAAGTATTTATATTGGTCGAACCTTTGATAGGATGTTGGGAACTACATCAAGTCATGCACTGCTTGTGCCATTGCCAAACTGAACATCAAGAAGCAAGGCCTCTATACTCCTCTTCCTACCCCTAGTCGACCTTGGGAATCCATCTCCATGGATTACATGTTGGGCCTTCCTTCTACTAAGCATGGAAATGACTTTTTTTTTGTGTTCGTCGACATATTCTCAAAGATGTCCATTATGATGGCCTGCAAGAAGAATATCATAGCAGAAGCCACTGCTAAACTCTTCTTTGAATGAGTGTGGGTACACTTTGGGATCCCACAGTCTATCATCTCCAATCGGGACAGCAGGTTCCTCAGTACAATTTGGTCCAGCCTTTGGTCAATGCTGGACACCAAGCTCACCAAGTCCACAGCTTTCCATTCACAAACTAATGGCCAGATATAGGTCGTCAATCGGATGATTGTAAACATTATGCACATGCACAACTCAAATCATCCATGCATGTGGGATGAGAGCCTCCCCTATGTACAACACAGTTACAATCAGGCTCTCCATAGCTCAACCATCCACAACCCCTTTTAGGTGGGCTTGGGATTCTAGCCACTATGTCCCATTGACGTCGCCATGCCATCTACGGCTACTCAGGAAGATTCAACTCATCTCCACTCTGAGGCTAACAAGGAACATAAATTCATTGAGAACATTCATCACATCTTCCAATAGGTTCATTACATCTTGGACAGAGCCAATGTTAAGTACAAGCAATGACATGATCAATATCGGGTGCCACACAACTTCCAGGTGGGTGACAAAGTATGGCTACATTTGCAAAAGGAGCACCTCATTGGACCCCACTGCAAGCTTCGCCCACTCCAATATGGGCCATACACCATCACCAATTCTGTAGGGGACAATTCGTTTGAGCTCAATATTCCACCATTCCTTGGTCTACACCCATTGTTCAATGTGGATCGCCTTCGACCCTACTTTCAACCTCTACTAGACACATCTGACATGGCAGAACAACTCACACCAACGAAGTTAAATCCAAACTGCATGGAACAAGCCATAAAGGATCATATCATGGATACACGTATCAAGCACACATGACACCAAAGGATAATGCTATATCAAGTTGTCAAAGTAGGCCAACTCCTTCACCAAGGCAAGTGGCTCACCAAGGACCAAGTTCAGCAGAAGTTTCCTCATCTCATGGAGGAACTCAACACAATGGGGACCATTGCTTCCTAAGGGGGGAGGAATGATCCAGGTGGATATTGGTGGCCACCCACCTATTCCACTTGGATCCCACCATTGCTTCTTTTAGTTTTTCAGTTTCCACACAATTTACTATTTTTAGCATTTTTTCGGGTCCTAGAATTCTGGAGTCGTTTTGAGGCCCTAAATGATGTTTTTTTGGGAAAATGGGGGAAACATGGAACTTCCTTCGATGTTTCTCACATCAAATTTGTATTCCTCACATAGATATTTCTAATGAGGTATTGAGGGCGTGAAATGGATATCATATGCCAAAGTTATGTCCTCGAGAAGTTGATGTACCAATTTACCCAAACGGGGCCCATAGTCTTGGTGTTTCATCTCCTAGGGTTAGGTCTTTGGATGTTTAGTGTTTTCCATTGTTTCTCAATAATAAATAGGCCTTCAAGCCTCATTTTAATGCATAGTTCAGAGGCTAGTAGCCGCCACATGTCTTCTCAGAGATAAGCTACCAGCGCCCTATCTAGTTTATTTCCATTATGTCTGTAAGCATATTTCAGTCATTTGTTATTAATGAAATGTAGTTTATTTTCGTTGCATCTCTGTGTTTATGTGTATTTATGTATTTCATTGTGTTCCTGCATAAATCTGGATCAACACTAGAACCAACAGATAAACCCTAGCCATAATACTATTGCAGAAACAACACAATAACCATACAAAGATAGCTCACCTTACACCAAGAGAAGCACAAGAGAGATACCAGAAATACTGCTACACTATTCCTCCAAACTTGCGCCCTCTCCAATTGCAACTGCATCTCTCGAAACTTGCGCCATAGCTTCCACTTCAGTTCCTCCTTAGAATTGCACACTTGCTAAGTGAGTGAGTATACAGATGAGCTAAGGCATCACCTTATTTATACTTATTCTTCCAGTGCACTTTTCCCACAGGGCCGACCTTTCTTTTCTGGAAAATATAATTTACTTTGACTTTTTTTGGCAGGGTCGACTTCTCTTTCTAGGTTTCTTATTTCTTTATTATTATTCTCCTTGGGTTGACTTCTCTTCTAGGGTTTCCACATATGTATTGGAATGAAAAGATTCTGGAAATTGGAACGCAATTACAGAGAGCGTATTGACTTGACTTGAGTGGGGCATCTAGAAGGTGAAGAAATGGAGAACTATTAAGAAAATCACAGTATTGACTTGAGTTGAGTACAGGACAGATGGGCGAAGAAATCAACTTGAGTCGGCAGAGGGTGAAGAAACCGTACATATTGACTTGACTTGAGTGGTATAGAGGGGCAATCGGAAGGCGTTTACAACGAACTGATCATATTAACTTGATTTGAGTGGAGTAGAGGGGCCCAAATTTCGTCCATTAATGAAGTCTTGCGTAGATTCCATGAATGAAGATGAAGACGCATAGGTTAGATTAGAAATCAAATTCCGTCATCTGCCAAATTGGACAAGAGAAGAGAGATGTTGAGAGAATCTACTGACTTTATCGAAGTGGCGCAGAGGAGCGAAGAAACTGGGCAAAAAAATCCAGAAAAAAAATCGCAGCATACTTTCACTTTTTTTTCACAGAAAAAATTCCTCTTTATATTCATAAAAATATAATAGTTTTCATACATCAGACTTTTCAAAAATAGAAACCATAATCAAAATCAGGGATCTTTGCCTTCTACTAATCAAGACTATGCCAGTTACTTCATACAAGAGCCAAGAGCCAACTTTCAAGGTCTAATGAGTAAAACTCATATTACATATATCCAAAAAAAAATAGCAAAACTAACTCTGTACTCAAAATTAGAATAATTTCAAATAAAGGGAAGGGCCCTCATTACCCTCCTCCCAGTGATAAAGAGCATTTTTTGATAATATATCTGCTTCCATGTTATCTTCTCTGTATATGTGGTCAAAAGAAAGATCCCTGAAAAACAAAATAGTTTCTTTAATTATTTCTTTCCAGCTTACCAATGCCACTGCCTAGAGGTCTGCCTTATTTTTGAGCCAATCTATTACGATCTTTGAGTCCCCTAGCAGAAGCATATTATAAATAGACAGTCTATGTGCCAAAAAAAGGGAAGCCCAAGCCCCCATGAGTTCTGCCCGGGTGTTTGATCCTTGCCCGCAATTGAGCATCCATTGTTATGATGTATGACTATTTATCAGTATCTTGCCTCCAACTCCGCTGAATTTACCACTTTGTTGCGTAGCTCTGTCGAACTACGCAATAGCTTTTCTAGTTGGGAGAATAACTTGAGAAATTCACATAGGAGGAACTTTATCTTTTTTTCCATATGTATTAACAGCTCCTAAAACTTTGATAACTACCTTTTGTATGGAAGGAGATCCTGCATCAAAGATTCCTAAGTTTCTTTCATTCCATATATACCAACTAATGAAAGCTGGCAGCAAAGAGTAAGAAGGATTTAATTTTATTCAGTTATCAAAAAATTTGATCACCCATGAGCCAATCCAGCCCCTGGGTACCTTTAGTGTATGAGTAACCTTATTCCAGACAACATAAGTAAAAGGACAGTTCACAAATAGGTCTTGACCTGATTCGCTTGAATTTTTGCATAAGATACATATGTTGGGTCCCTCCCAACCTCATTTTTGGAGATTTTCCCATATACAGATCTTGTTTTCTGCCACCAACTATGTAAATATCTTTATTTTTAATGGGCACTCTCATTTCCAAATATTTTTTTGCCATCCCACAACTTTGGTTGCCCAAATCTTTGCTGCCACCACATCATATACATTTTTTACCGAGAGTTGACCAGTATTGTCTCCTCCTATCCATAAAAGAGCATCCAGATGATCTTGTTGTTTAATGCCCGAGCATATCAAATTATGCCTGAACTTTTCCCATTCTGCTGCCTCATCTTCCTCGACCTCTAGATTGGCGTCGTCCACCTAATCCGTGTAGAAAGCTCCCCGAGTTAGATCGCATCTAGCTTGGTGCAGATAATATATTCTATGGTGATTCAACTTGTCTATAAGACTGGATGATAAAAGAGAATCGTTACCCATGCCCAAAATGGCATCTCACCCTAGAACTATAGACTGCCCGGATCCAGGATTCCAAGCTATCCATTGGAGTACAAGCAATAGAGAGTTTAGTAGATTTTTCTAGGTTTGAGACCCACCAGACATTTGTGTCGATGCAGATCTAAGCCACATATGCACCTGTTCATGAGGAAGATACTTATCTTTAATCACCCTATCCCATGTACTCGGTTTCATCAATACTCTCCAAAGAGTGTTCATAGCCATAGCCCTGTAGAAAATGTAAAGGTTTCTCAAACCCCAACCACCAAAAAAATTAGGCTTAGCAACCATTTCCCATCTGCACAAATGGAAACTACTTCTCTTCTTATTGCCTGACCAAAGAAAGGAAAAGACAAACTGCCTAAGTTTATTCAATATAGACAAAGGAATGTTGGCTAAGGCCAACCAGTAAACTGGTAAACTTTCCAAGACTGCTTTTGCAAGAATAAACCTTCCTCCCAATGATAACAGTCTATTACACCAATGGTTGATTCTGTGCTCAAATTTTTCAATGAGCCATCTCCAATCCTTCGCTCTATAGCTTGCTAATTTTAAGAAATATCCTAGATAAGTGAAGACCCCAGATAGCTCTTTTGAATCTATATTATAAAGAGTTTTCAGCTCTTCTATAACTTCATTTTGTATGCTTGTATACATAAAACTACACTTTTGTATATTAATTCTCAATCCATTCAAACATCTTATCATTTTTCATGATGAACACATCATCCACAAATAGCTGGTGTAAAATATTTAGCATCCTAGAAACTTTGATCCCAAATAGAATGTCTTTCGCTTGGCCCTATTTCAGCAAAATACCGAGTCCTTCCAACACAAGGATGAATAAAAAAGGAGACAAGGGACAGCCCTGGCGCAACCCTCGCCTACTTTGGAAAAACTTTGTTGCTTCCCCATTCATCGATACCGTAAATACAGTTGTGGAAATACACCCCATGACCCAGTTTGTAGTGACCAACCCAAATCCACATTGCAGGAGAATAAGGTGCAGAAAGTCCCAATTAACACAGTCGTAAGCCTTCTTGAGGTCCAGCTTTAAGATGATAGCTTGTAGGTGTTTTATCTTTATACTCTATAGGCACTCTTGTGTTGTACCAATAGCATCAAGGATCTCTCTTCCCTTGAGAAAACCAAGCTGCTCTTCAGAAAGGGTCCGAGAGAGAATGGGGTGAATCCTTCGAGCTATGATCTTAGTAATAAGCTTATAACATAAGTTACATAGAGCTATGGGACAAAAATCCTCAAACTTTATGGGATGATTAGCCTTATGAATCAAAGCAATAAAGGTGGTATTAAGTTTATTTTTCACTTCTCCTCTTATTCTCGTCTACTCCACCATATCCAACAAATCTTGGCCAACTAAATCAAAATAGCGGAGATAGAATTCGACTATCCACCTGTCGGGTCCCAGACTCTTTTCCTTTGTAAATCCCTTTAACACCTCAAGAATATCCTCCTTTGTGCATGGTTTTTCAAGGTCCCTAACCCCCTCCTCCTTTACCATACGTGGAAAGAGCCTAACAATATTGACATGATCAGCTAGTATATTCGTGCCTGCTGCCTGATAGAAAGATTTGAAATAATTTATAACCGAATTTTTTATGTCTTCCTGTTTCTGATAAATCCTTCCCGCCTCATCCTCAATCTCCCACAAATGCTTTTTATTCCTACGAAAACTAGCAAAGCGATGGAAAAACTTCGGGGTTTTGTCGCCACTAGATATCCAAATCGCCCGACTTTTCAGTCTCCACCACTCTTTCTTTCACTTAAACGGTATAAAAATTATAATCTAAAATATAAACTTAATATTATTATTATTATTATTAAACTTAATATAAATGTGTTTATTTATTTATTTTTAAAATTTAAAACTAAAAATTATAATATAAAATATAAACTTAATATTATTATTATTATTAAACTTAATATAAATATGTTTATTTATTTATTTTTAAAATTTGAAACATAATATTAAAGCTGGTTAAATGGATCTGAAAGTATTGGGAAGTTTAAATTTGCATGAAACTAATCCCAGAGATATATTGGTTGGAAATTTTCAAAAGAATTTTAAAATGCAAATAATGTAGAGAAATTATTTAATTATAATTATTCCATAATGTAATTTTTAAGTAAGAATATCGGCTTAGGTAATAAAATCCCAACGTTGGAGAAAGACAAATCACCCAATTTAGTCAAATTCCATGGTCCGTCAAATGCTAAGTTGGAAAAAGAAATCGACTTTTTTTTTTCCAATAGAAAAATGTCTCAAAATTATATAAGGTATAATTTCTTTTACATAGCGGTGTCGATTCAACACGATACAATAAAGGAACAACCATTTGAAAGATTGGACTACACTGGATACAAATGAAAATACAATATTGTTCACACAATAAAGATCACAACTAAAATCTGAAATGAGGACAGGAGTTCTGCATAAAGAATTTGTACTCTCCACAATACAACCCAGCTTCTCCACACGCAACTCGATCACTCACTGATCTAAGAGCTCAAGATTCGAAGATATTAAGGTGGGTAAGAGGGATTTCTTCCCCATTGTCCCAATGATAAACTGACAGTCTACCTTTAGGTTCATTTAGTTCCCTCTTTGACAGTAAGTCGTCCTCTTTATTATGCTCCCTGTAAATGTGTTGGTACCTTATAACTTTAAAATTTCTTGCCAGTTCCTTTGTTTTAATTTTCCAGCCTTCGATGTTCACCGCATGGAGCTGTCCCTTTTGATTAATCTAGTCAATGATAACTTTCGAATCCCCCAGGATTTGGATTTTTTCAATAGCCCAAAGTGAAGCCAAAGTGAGAGTCGCCCACAATCCCATGAGCTCAGCCTTTGTGTTGGTACCCACTCCGCAATTTATGTACCATTTTGTAATCCTCGAAGCATGAGTCTTGAAAAAACCTCCTACTACAAAACACTCCCCAATTGAAAGGGCTTCTCCATCGAAACATGCCAAAGTGAACCCCTCGATCTGAGTAATATCACAAACTCTATTTGGGATGGGGTTAATGATAGCTGGCTGCCAAGAGAAAGTAACTGAAATCTTGTGCACTACTGAGAGATGAGAGGGAGTGAGATCTTCAAATAAAGTCTTATTTCTCTCAATATAGATGTGCCAGCAAACAATAGCTGCCAAACTTGCAGGAGCATATTTTTTTATAGTCCACTTATTAAAACAGTCTGAAACCGTGGTACCATCTCACTGGATTTTTAAATGGTAGATGTTATATAATTGGAGACAAACTACTTTTGTGAAGGGGCAGTGGACTAATAGATGGTTAGTAGATTCAGAGTTGCAACTGTAGATCTTGCACACCCCTGGACCTTCCCAAACTCTTCTCTGTAGCACGTCCCAGGTAAGGATTTTATCATACGCTGCCAGCCACACAAACAATTTGACTTTAAGTTGTATCAGCCACTTCCATAATCTGAGAATCCATGCTCTATCACACTTGTATTTGTAAGGATTTATGAGCGCCTGATAGAGATTATTTGTTGATATAGCACCCGACGCATCCCCACTGGCCCACACAAGGGTATATTCACAGTTTCAAAGAGCAATACCTGCATCCCTTAAGGAAATAGTGAAATAATTCCATTCAATTGCATCATGATTGCATAGATCCAAGGATTCACTAGTGTGCCACCTACCTGGAAAGGAAAAAAGACTATCAGTAATACTCGCCTAGGATAGTACTATTATTTGATTTTTGTGTAGATGCATTGTTGTTGGGAAATTATACCCTATGGACTAACAAGCTAGGGTTTAAACTTGCATGCAGATCATGACCCTTTAAGAATTACTTTTAACCTTCTACCCCAAACCTAAAACCCTTTTTCACATGCAAACATGGGAAGAACCAACTAACCTTTTTATCGACGGTTGGTGTAGATCCTCCGTTGAGATTCATCCCGTTGTTGTTGCTGCTCCTTCCAAAAAGAGGTCCTGCAATCAAGACAAAACTACGCATGCATGCTATTGTTCTACTAGAGGAATAGAGATTAAGCATAAATCAAATGAAACACATAAGACTCGTGCATTTGGGACGGGAAAAGTATCTTTTTATTAATCTCAAGATGAATCAACTTACAATGATTATAGAGACCGGCCACCATTCCATGATCCCGATCCTGGGCTCCTCCTCTTCTTTGTCCTCCAACTGCTTTGCTTGAATTCTCCTAAAGCTTGAGGAAAGGCTAAAGGGTTGGGACAAAACGGATTCGGAAATTGGGTAGAGTTTC
>JZKD02S1679318.1:268752-290639 GCA_000966675.3 Picea glauca
TTTCCTGATTTTTTGCTTTGTTAGGTAAACGCGTGCTATAGTGGGCCAGCCCGCGTTCCAACGCATGCAGTATAAGGCCTGCCAGCGTTCCAACGCGCCCAGTAATGGGTTAGGGCATGGGTTACTTGTTTTAAGAGGTTTTTGAAGAGTCTGTTCAGCATGGCTTTGGCAATGAAGGGCAATGAGTTGGCCTGATGCCAGGTAAGCCTGTGTGGTGCATTTTAGGGTTATAACATGCATACGTAGGGATTCTGAGAGAAAAGATTGATCCTCCAAACCACTGATTTTGTCCCTGCCTAAAGAAATCGAGATACCTGAACCAGGACTCCACTGCAACCAATGAAGGATCATGCAGATATTCTTGGTCATGCCATTCCAAAAACTCAACGTTCTTTTCTACTGTTGGGTAGGCTTACGGAGCGAGTCAATGAACGAAGTGTCCCCCAGGTACTTACCCAAAAGTATTCTGTGCCAAATGTTGTCAACAGTTAGCGCCCTCCAAAATGTATTAGCAAGTAAAGCAGAGTTGAAGGACATGAGATTTCTGATCCCCCATCCTCCACAGTGTTTTGGTCTTGCCAAGAGATCCCATCTACAAAGATGGAAGTGAAACGTTACTTTTTGTCCACTCCACAGAAAAGCATACATTAACTGACGGATTTTTGTTAAAATAGATCTAGGAATCACCTCCATAGACATCCAGAACATTGATTGACTCTCCAACACAACTTTAACCAAGATTAATCTACCTCCGATCAATAGCCATTTATTACAACAAAGCCCATTTTTTTTTTTTATCTTTGCCACTAGCCAACCCCAATCTTCAGTTTTGGAAGATCCCAGCTTTAGATGGTAACCTAGGTACTTGATGCCAGAATTCAAAGCTACAAATGTAAATGGTAAGATGGCTTTAAATTGATTTAGCTTTGTTTCCTCAAGCCCCTAGTAGTGGATTGTAGTCTTTGTAGAGTTTATGCAGAGACCTGAAACAAGACAATAATCTTGAAGAATGTAAAAGATCACTCTCCATTCTAATGGATTTGCCTTGGACATTACAAGAACATCATCGACAAACATTAAATGGATGATTTTCAATAGTTTTGTTACCTTAATACCTGAAATATTGTGATCATCACTTCCTCTGGATAACATCAGGCTGAGGCCTTCCATAATCAAAATGAATAGATACGGGGATAAAGGGCATCCTTGACGAAGCCCCCTCCAACTCTTGAAGTAATTTGTTGCCTCTCCATTGATCAAAACTGCAAAACTGGCACTAGAAACGCAGCTCATTATCCATCCCGTTAGCTTAACCCTGAAGCCTATGGTGAGTAAAATCAACCTTAAGTAATGCTAGTCTATGCTATCATAGGCTTTTTTAAGATCTAACTTCAAGACCAGAGATTTAATGTTCTTTTTTTTTATGCTATGGAGGCTCTCATGGGTCGTACCAATAGCATCCTAGATTCTTCTACCCTTCAGGAACCCCGGCTGTTCTAAAGAAAGACACTTTGAAAGAATCGGCTTGATCCGATTTGCAAGGATTTTTGAGATCACCTTATAAATAAGATTGCATAAAGAGATTGGTTGGTAGTCATCAAAGAACATTGGCTTTTTTATCTTCGGAATGAGTGCCAGAAAAGTGGAATTGATACCTCCACAAATTTTTCCTTTTATCCTCGAGTCCTCCACCATCTCGAGGAGATCACCTCCCACAAGATCAAAAAAATAAATGAAGAACTATGTTGTCCACCCATCTGGGCCCGGGCTTCTCTCTTTTTTAAAATTTTCTAGAACAGACTTTATTTCTGCCAGAGTTATAGGATTAAAGAGTGTCTTAGCTTCATCCTCTTCCACCATCCTAGGATAAAGGATTGATATCCTAGCCAGCTTAGTGAAGTTAGATGTTTCTTGTGCTTTAAATAATTGTTTAAAATAGATAACATCCTCTTCTTTTATCGCCTCCTGATTGGTTAGGTTATCTCCATTGTCCTTTATTAAATCCCAAATATGCTTCCAGTTCCTGTTGAAGCTGGCCATTTTATGAAAAAAAATTGTATTGGAATCTCTATTTTTTATCCAAGTACCCCTGCTACGGATACGCAAAGTCTCTTCCTCCCTGTGGAGAAAATTTTTCCTGTTAGTTTCCAATTCACGGAGATGCCTATCATCCTCCAAGGATAAGGGACTCTCAACATATTTTAATAAGAGCTGCTCAATTTCCAATTCCAAATTATCCAATAATAGATTGTCTTGCGCCTTGATTTTTGTTACCTAGATTTTTGTTTGTTTCTTGAGATCTTTAAGTTTCCAAATCATCTGCCACTGTTTGTTACCCTCCATCATAAAGCGGGGATCCTTCTAGATTAAATTGACCAATTTTACAAAATTGAAATCCTGCAACCATAGCGCATTAAACTTGAAAGGAAACGCCTTATATAAAGGTGTGTTCTCCAACTGGATAAGAATAGGAGCATGGTCAGAGCTAAAGGGATATTCCACCCATGATATCGATAGGCCAACATTGAACAATAATCCTTCAGATACTAAACATCTATCGAGCCTTGTAGCAATAGCATCTTGACTGGATCAATCGTTACGCCATGTTGGGACCAGCTTGGTCGGCTTGATATCGGCCAGCTTCAAAGAAGTAAGTAAGTCTTTGTAAAACTCCTCATTTGAACCAAAAAAAAAGGAACCCGCCAATTTTCATCCAAGGATAAAATGAAATTGAGATCACCAGAAATAATGAGATTTGGAGTAGAAAGAATACCATTGTTTGCTACAAAACTCCAGAAGAGCTTACGGTCGTTACACAACCCATAAATATTAAGAAACGCTAGCTTCTTTTTGGAAGAAATACAACTTCCTATTAAAAAAAACCTCCAACCGCCAAGAAAGGGTTTAGATCCAAGGAATTTGGGTCCCAAGCGACCAATAACCCGCCAAAAGATCCTAAAGAGTTAACCGCAATCGCAGCCCAGGAAGGACGGAGAAGAATCAAAAAATCTCGCGCTTTTTGTTCATCTGAAAGAGTCTCTTGTAAAAAAACAATGCCCGGCTTAGTTCGGTCCAACAGTCTACATACTGAGGCATCCTTGAGGCTGCCTCCAATCCCCCGAATATTCAAGGAGAGAAATAACATCACTTTTCCCTCACTAGGGCCTTCATTGCTCTAAGGGCCCCAGTATCCGGGGAAGTAGGAACAATTTCATCTGCTTGATTGCTAGAAACCATCTATTTCTTTTGAGATCTTCTCATCTTGATCAGTGAGAGTTTGTATGCAATGCCACGAGACCATGCAAATGCCTTAAGTCCCCTTCCTGGAGCTTGCAAGGAGGATGAGCTAGTATCCCCTTTGTTGTCAACAACTTCCTTTCTATGAAAAATGGGCAGCGGCACAGGGTCACAGGTCTCATTTTGGCTAGGAACTAAAGAATCTAGGGCCGTGGAGAGAGTTGAGTCATCCTCCTCTGCCTCTCTGAAGCCTAGCAGGATCGGAGGGTCTCTGATCGCTTCATCCAGGGGACAGTTAAAAGGCATGGATAAGTTATCAGAAGGAAGGAAAAGGGAGGGTAACGAGGGGAGGGTAGGAGATAGTTGCAGGGGAACTTTAGGCTGGTGTGTAGTAGTAAGAGGATAGGGAGAAGGTGCGGTGAAAAAAGGTTGGTGAGAGGAGGAGAGGGAGGGATCTAAGTGAAGAGGTTCAAGAAGGGTATCATTCGACCCGGGCTCCGAAGTCCTCTTTGACAGGGTATTATCCAATAACCAGTTTGATTTATTTAAAGCCTCCTTCTCCTCAGTAGATAGGGATTTAAACAAAAGAGGACAAAGAGCTTGTAACTTACCAGTTAGACTAGACTCAGGCTCAAGTGGAGGAGAGGAGAAAGCGCCAGAGGATTCATGTAAAAAACTCAAGGAAGCATTAGTTTCAGTATAAGCTGGAGGGCTTCTCTATAGTTCAGAAGCTTCAAATGAGCTCTCCAAATCCTTCCTCGAACAGTCTCGACGAAGGTGACCCATCTGGCGACAAAGGTTGCATCGGAAGGGTAGCCCGAGATAATCCAGCGACTGAGTGATCCTCCGTCCTATCCACTCTATCTCTAAGGTTTTTGACAATCCACAGAAGATGTCCATCTCCAAGAGAACTTTACCCAATTTCCACACAAGGTCAGAAAGAAACTTGGAGTCTAGTGCTATGAATCTCCCCAAAGAATCGTCAATGGCCCGTAAGGCTCCTTCATTCCATAGATACAGTGGGAGACTTGGTAAGAGTACCCAGAGATGCCTGAATTGGAAGTAATCTGTATTAGGGTTGAAAGCAATCCTCCAATGTTTTAGCATAAAACTACTTCCCCCAAAGACCCACAGTGAACTCAGTAAGAGTGTAGCGTCCTCCGGAGAAGCGAAAATAAAGCCAAGCCAGCCTTTGGTTAAATAGATAACCTCAGGGTGGTATCCTAGGAGAGGTAACCACTGGGTTTTTATCCAATCCTCCAGAGAAACTTTACTCAGAGATTTATAAGATATTCGCCCAACTAGAGTGCAGAGCGCCATTCTGCAAGTATCTTCTAAACCCACATCATTTCCTAACACCAAGCGTTTGGCCTTCTTGTTGGCTTTCCATGTCTTTCGATGGAAAAGGGCAAACTGAAGATGAACACAAGGTTCCCTGTGTCCCCGTAGAGAAGAAGAAGGGTACAATAGGTCTGGGGACACAAAGGTCGACTGTGTGCCTGCCCAAGGAGCGTTTGAAGGAGGGATAACAGGCTCTAAAGAAATGGAACTACGCAAAGGGGGAATAGGAGGACTACAGAGAGGACTAGTAGAGGTTAAAGACCCGTTAATGGTAGGTGAGAAGCCCACAGGCCCACTCTGCAACTTGTCCACTTTGTCAAAAAGCCCCACTTGTCTCCAGGTTTCCTCTTCATCTAGGCTCATAAGTGACTTGACCTTTCGTTCCAAATTTTTATTAGAGAAGCTATTCATTTTGGCCCATGGCCCACCAGACGCTAGTCAAACTGACACTACAGTAGCTGACAAGCACTCAGTCCAAATAGAAAAATCAGTATGGTTTGTGACTCAAGCAAAAAGACCATCTCCTGAACTAGCACCAGTAAAAGACAGCTAGAAACCCGAGACACTTGGGAATAGGGAGCCAGTAAAGGAGAGAGGGAACAATGAAAAGAACAAGGCTAAAAACAAAAACAATCTACGAGAAAACTCCTACTCGGAATCCGGGAAACAAGTTAGACAAACGAGTTCCAAAATGTGTGACCATTGAGTGGTAACCCAAAGCTAAAGCAACAATAAATAAGGAAGATATGTGAGATTCACAGTCTGTATCCACACATCAGGGAGGCATTGCTACTGTAAGTCACGTAACTGGTAAAGGTTCTGAAACCAGTTTGAAAAGGCTTCCCGCCCAGTATCCCTTGACTCCATATTCATTCAAGACTTGTAATATCGTCCCAAAATCAAGTTGAAGAAAGTTCAATAATTAAAAACTAAACATAAAAAAAAACTATACAGCACTTTCACAATTCCATTTATCGTTGCCTTGACTTTTAAGTTTATAATTTACGAAAGTCTCTGATTTTCCACAAACTCCTTAATATTGCCGCGACTTTTAAGTTTAGAATTTTTCAAAAAAACCTTGATATGCGAAAATGTAAGAGTAAAAACCATAAAGCATTCTTCACAATTTTATTTATGAGTGAAAAAACAATGTACAATTTTAAAGTACAATTTTCCAAAAAACAATCGATATTTAGATTTGAATCCATATCTAAATTTTTTTGGAAATGCCAAAATAAAAAACAATAAAGTATTCTTTCATAATTCCATTTATCATTGAATTACAATGAACCTTGACTTGGATTTTAAAGTAACAATTTGATGACAGTAAAAGGCATAAATTATCATGAATAACAATGAACCTCAATTGGACTTTAACGCCTAAATTTTGGAAAAAAAATGCATATCTAGATTTCTTTGATAACACCCTTAAAGCATTCTCCACAATTGAATCACAATGAACCTTGACCTTGACTTGGATCTTGAAGTCTAAAATTTTCAAGCCCCGGAATACTCGTCGAATGGTAAGTTTTGATAGTTTCTAGATAGATAGATAGATAAAACATACTTTCAATGTAATTTCATTTGAAAGAATAAGGGATTATGAGGTTGTTCTTTAGATTTATGTATTGAAAATGAAAAACAAACAAGAAAATGTGATATTGTTAGTAAAAGTAGTAATGTAAGATTGGAGTTGTGGTAAGTTTTGATAGTTTCTAGATAGATAGATAAAACATATTTTCTATGTAATTTCATTTGAAAAGAATAAGGGATTATGAGGTTGTTCTTTAGATTTATGTATTGAAAATGAAAGACAAACAAGAAAATGTGATACTGCTAGTAAAAATAGTAAAGTAAGATTGGAGTCACTAAGTCATGTGAGTGAAAATATATCATTAATAGTATTGGGGATGAGAATGAATTGGATTTGGGAAAGTGATTATTATCTTTATGTTATGAAAAAAAGTTAAGTATTATGTGATGCCCCAAATATACCATGTTTTTTTTATTTTTTATTTTTGGGGTATACCAATTCCCTACTTAAAGAGGACTTGATAGCTAAAAGGTTTCAACTTATTGCATAGAAAAATAAATCTATTATAAATTAAAAACTTTTATAACTTTTTAAATAATATTAACATAATAAAAAAATACAAACAAAAGAAAATATTATTACATAATTACATAATAATTATAAATATAAACATATTTAACATTAATATTTAGTAATATATCATGATTTAAAATTTACACAATATTTATAAAATGAAAATCATAATTATTTCATGCCTATAATATTTTATATAAACACGAATGTTAGTAAACTCATCATCGATATGTTTTGCATATGCTATTTTTCCATTGTTAAAACAAACAATTCCATTGTAGTTATTCATTTTATTTTAATTAATGATGTCACTAATGGTACACATTAGTGCAATATTATTATTTTTAATATTGCATTCAAACACGGATACACTTTATAAAACTTATCTCGTTATATTATTTAGATCCTACTCACATTTTAATTGAGTGGTAATTTTGTCTATGAATAAGGAGGAATGAGGTATTAATGTACCAAAATCCTATTTACATTTTGTAATAATGTATTTATGAATGAAGTATTTTGATTAAGATAAAGGTCATTAGTTTTATTTATGAAAAATGTATTTTTGTCTAAAATGGTAATTTTGATTAAATAATAAGTAAATAAATGATAATTTTGATTAAATAATAAGTAAATGAATGAGATGAAGAATGAGGTATTAATGTAACAAAATCTTACTTACATTTTGATTAAGTGATAATTTTATCTATGAATGAGGTATTTTGATTAAGATAAAAAATTGTTAGTTTTATTTATGAAAAAGGTATTTTGTCTAAATGGTAATTTTGATTAAATGATAAGTATATAAATGATAAGTAAATGAATGAGTTATTTTGATTAAGAGATAAAAATTGTTAATTTTATTTATGAAAGAGCTATTTTTTCTAATGAAGTAAATAAATGATAAGTGTGATTGAAAAAATTATGGAAATGGGGGGAGAGGAGAGTTGATTTTTTAAATATGTTTTTTGGTGGGTTTCCTTTTATAGCAGAAGGCTGAATATCGGTTAGTAGGTTACCATGGCGGATTACTATTATTAGTAATTGTATTTTTTGAGGTTTAAGATTTTTCTATTGAATTGGTTACTAGGGTAGTCCTGGGGATTGGTTTGGGTGGTTAACAAGTATTGTTTTCACTATTTATTGGTTGGTGAACTAGAGGGTATTGTGAGAATCGAGGCTTTTGTCTTAGTTACCTGTATCCATGTTGTTTTTACTTGCTATCCTATTTGAAATTTATTCTTTGTTAGTGGACTTGATAGTGGCATTAATCATTATTAAAGTCATAACTTCTTCTGATATCGAGGGAGGCCTAGGATCCAGGTCCCACAGTTGGTGATTAGACTGGTGTACAGTGATGAAAGATTTTTTGGTAAGGTGGCAAGCATAGAAAGATGGCTAATGAGGTCAGCAGGCTCCTAGGTGCTTCGGACGAGGAGGATTGGGAAAGAGAAGGTCTCTTCAACACAGTAGATGAAATGTGCAAATTAAAGAAAGGTGGCTATCATTTATTGGAGCCATTAATACCATCGTTAAAGACTTTACCCGACCTCACTCCACAACTTTTACCCAAGTTTCAGTCTCCCTCTGTCGGTAATAGTCGGGTTCCGGTCTTGAATACTATAGTGGATGAATGGAGTCTTGATCAGTCTCAGAGGCTAGGTGGAGGTGGGTTTGATAGCAGTTACACAAATCCTGTCTCGAGTTACAAAAGGGTGAATACACAGTCATCAACCAATGCCTATGTGACAAATGCTCAAGAGGTCTTTGTGAATGTTAACGGTTCTCAAAGTAGAAAACCTGCAAGAGTTTGGAAGCCTAAGCGGGTGCATCGACGGCTAGTCATTGGTATGGACATGGGGCTGGAAGAAACTTGTCATCTCTCCTTATGTGCTCTTGTAGGTAGGTTTTCTCACAAGACAAAATGCAGTCTTCCTTTTTCTGAATGGATGAAAGTGGTTTGGTCGCCTGTCATAGAGTATGCGCCAGAATACTTGACTCTACCCGTAGGGTGGTTTAGGTTGTTTTTTAAGAAACCAGAGGACGATGAGCTTATTCTAAATCGGTTTTGGGATTATGAGGGAGGCAACATTATGCTAAAGCGATGTCGAACATGCTTTGATCCTGCTACTGAGTTTTTTAGCTTCAGGCACGTATGGGTGTTGCTTTCAAGTTTACCATTAAACCTGTGGAACAAAAACGCCCTTATGGCTATTGGGAATCTATTGGGACACTTCTTTAAGGTAGATGAAGCAAGCCTGTGTTCGTCAGATAAACACATGGCAAGGGTGTTGGTTGAGTTGGATACACAGTCAGGTCTAATGGACTCCTTAGAATTGGAGTGCCAAGGCCAAGTCACTATTCAACGCATAGATTACCAGGGTATCCCATTCTATTTCTCATCATGCAGAAGGATGAGACATTTGCACAAATATTGTCACCATAGTTTCGATGATACAGACGTTGAGGAAAACATTTTGGACTCCACAAAGGAGCTATACATGAGTGAAACAAAACTTGACTTGCTAGAAGAAATAGGGTGGTGTGTGGTTGTGTGTGATGAAGAAGTTATGGAAGCAAAATCTGACACATTCTTAGGTAAGCTGAAATCCTTTTGCCCAACCTTATATTTTAAACTATCTTCTTGGGAAAGAGATTTAATAGGTAATGTTGTTTCCTTGACACAAGCAACGCCTATGTTTCTTGCTAGTCAAGAGGTGGACTCTACAGTCGTTAGTGACCTTCCCTGTGTATCTGAAAAGTCTCTTCTAACACCTTATGTTAGTGATCCTCCTTTAGTTGACCCTACTCTTATCACTACTTCTGTCCCTCTAGTTTCACATCCTTCAGAAAATGTTTTACATGATTATCCATACACTAATCATATTGTACAGGAAATGGTTATGGACTTTGTGAATGATTCACTTATTCCAACCCTTAGGGAAACCACAAGCCTTGTCCCATTACAAACCTACTAGGGGTTGGAACCTTTTGTAGATCCGGGTTGTGTTAAAGAGAAGGAACAGTGCTCTAAGGAAGAATGTCAGGAGAAATCACATGTCTGGTCGAGGGGATTAGGCTATGAAATATCACCCATAAAGACAAGGAGTGCACACAGAAAGCTAGGGCATCAACCTACATCTTCTGATCGATCTTTTTCTACAAATCTAGACTTGGGGGTGCTTAGAGGCATGAAAGCCCTGGCAAGGGAGAAATCATGATCCTCATCTCCCTAAATATTAGAGGGGTGGGAGGCCCCCTAAATTTTCCTTCCATGCACAGACTGATTTCCACTACAAAACCAGATCTCATTTTCCTACAAGAAACCCTAGTTGATGAGGAAAAGGCATGGACATTTATGTTTTCTTTATGACCTACATGGATGTATAGTGTAGTTAGTTTAGTTGGAAAGTCGGGAGGACTCTTGGTGGCTTGGAATCCTAACGTTGTTGAGCTCCAACCTTACTTGTGTGTTGGTGGCATTTTATTGACAGGTACTCATATCCCCGACAAAAAAGGGATTTGCTTATTAAATGTCTATGGTCCGTGTATAAGTCGCAGAGAGTTCTAGGAACTGGTGGAAGTCAAGGGTTTACTTGATCAAAGAAATCCGATACTTGTGGGAGATTTAAATTTAACCACCAGCATTGAGGAAGTGTTGGGGGTGTCGGCCTTAATGGATCCATTGGAGACATTTATCAAAGATATTTTTTCCAATCATAAATTAGTGGATGTGAGGCCTGCGAAGTTGATTCCAACTTGGCGTAATGGGATAAGTGGAGTTGTTGAGATTCAAAAGAGATTAGATAGGATTTACGCATCTGATGAGCTTCCTATGGACTCAACTTGCTATAGATCATGGGTGTAGCTACCATATATCTTTGATCATGCGCCAGTGATTTTCCAACTAGATTATGGTATTAAGATGGTGGCTTACCCATTCAAACTTAATCCTATTTTGCTTAAATATGAGTCATTTTCTGAGATTGTCCAAGAGGTTTGGAATTCTCAATAGGAGCAAGGTGTGGAAGGAGCACAATCAAGGTTGATGAAGAAGTTATATAATCTAAAAATCAGGGTAAAGAAATGGATCATGAACAAGAAAAAAATAGATCAAATTACTTTAGAGAGAATTGAAGAGGAAATTACATCTCTTCCAAAACAGAGTCTTGAGGTTCATCTTAGTGATACTCTGATTACCCGATTGAAAATTCTTGAAGCAAATAGGAACAAACTCATGCTGGATGAGGAGGAACTCTGGCATCAAAAGAGAAGGGAAACGTGGATGCAGTCAGGGGACAAGAACACAAAGTACTTTAACTGGTTTGCCAATTTTAGAAGGAACAAAATGCATTTGTGGGAGGTAAAGGATGAAAGTGATAATAATCATACTGGACATGAGGCTATTAAGAAAGAAGCAATTAGACATTTTATCTCCTTTTATAAAGAATCATCACAAAATATGATAGTGGATCAGATTGCATTTGTGCGTTGGTACCCAAGGTTGGTTACGGAGGAGGAATTGATACTACTAAAAAAACCGTGCACAAAGGAGGAAGTTCTCAAGGTCCTAAGGGGCTTTACCAAAGATAAGAGCCTTGACCCTGATGGATGGACAACAGATTTCTTTATGAATTTCTTCGAATTGGTTGCAACTGATCTATTGGAGGCAGTCGAGGACTCATGACTATCTGGTGCAGTGAATAGATCCCTAAAATCGACGTTTATAGCTCTAATTCCCAAGGTGAGTGGTCCAACAACCTTTGGTGATTTTAGGTCGATTGCATTTTGTAACCTATGTTACAATATTATATCAAAGATAATAGCCAAATGAATTAGACCGATCTTGTCATGGACTCTTTCAGAGGAACAATTCGGCTTCTTAAAAGGCAAACAAATCATTGATGCCATAGGTACAACAGAGTAATGCATACACAGCATAAAAGAAAAAAATCTGCAGGCTCTTATACTAAAGATTGACTTGAAAAAAGCCTACGATTGCATCAGTTGGAACTTTCTAATATTGGTTCTATTACATTGTGGCTGGGAGACACGGCATTATTGTCTGGAGAACTGATATCATTATTAAACCAGCAAGGCGTGTATTACTTATATCAGGCGATCAGAGAACCTCATTCGAGCATGGTAGGCCCCAATTGGATTACTAGTGTTGAGCTGGGTCTCATGGTTTCTTTAGCAACTGAATGGAAAGAATTATGGTGTGCAATCCTAAACAATGGAGTTCAATTAAAGAGAAAACCATATGATCTTATTTGGATGGGTGGAGACTCATCGGGAAGGATCTCTGTAAAAAATGTATATGAAGCTATTAAAAACAAAAAATAGAATAAGGTGATAGTTGGTTGGAGAAAATCACCATGGTCTTGGGATTGTCCATTGAAGTTAAAGTTGTTTACCTAGTTGGTGGCAGAAAACAAGATTTTATCTTGGGAAAACATGCAACGCAGAGGCTTTGAAGGCCCCGACTATTGTTTTCTCTGTAAGAAGAACTTGGAAACAATTTTCTATCTATTTGTCGAATGCCCCTTCACCTACTCTGTTTGGGAAAGAATTAAATCCAACTTAAAATTTTCAGGGGCTTGGATAGGAAACTCCATGTCTGAGCGTTTTAAAAATTGGAGATTATTGTTTTCAGATTACCTTACTCTTCCGACTTATATATGATGGAATATCTGGATCGAGAAAAACCTTGTTATTTTCGAGAATGGGTTACCATCTGTTCAGAATGTGGTGTTATTGTCTTTATTGCTCATGGCTGATTACAAGATACCAATCAAATCAAAGGCTATTAGGAGAAGGTCATTGCGGCTAGTGGGGGAAGGATCAGCTGGTTGGTTTGACGGGGCAGCAGTCACATATGGGAATTGTAGTGGAGCAAGAGGGATATTAAAGATTAGTGATCACAAAATTTTCAAATGGACTATAAATTGTGGTCCTAGGACAAACACCAGAGCGAAGTTGTTGGGAGTGTGGGCACTTTTGACATTGGCTTCTCACTTCGCCATATCGAAGCTCTTGGTTCAGGGGGAATCAAAGGTCATTATTGACTAGTTGTGAGGAAAGGGTAGCCTCCAGGTTCTTACTTTGGAATGATGGAAGGGAAGACTTACTGATCTTTTAAATCTTTTCCACATTGTAACCTTCAAGCATATCTATCATGAAGCTAACATAGAAGTGGACAGGCTCTCAAAACAGGCATTGCTAAAAGTCCCCGAAAAAATTGAATACTTCCAATGTGAAGGGGACCATGAAGGCCCTCATTTGTATTTAGACCTATACTGGTTCTGGAAGACCATATAGGTTCCTTTATTATGGGAGAATAGTGAGTGACGCTATTGAAGATCATTACTTCCGGGCTTCTTGACAGGGGTATTTTTGATGTTGTAGTATTTGTTTTTTGGAACATAGATGGGACTAGGAATTATCGACATATGTATAAGGGATGGGATGCTTTATTTTTGGCTTGTTGGTCTCCTATGGGAGGTATAGTGGTCATATGGACCGATGTTATCTTTTGTAATAGAACAGTTTATATTTCAATATAAATATAAAGTGACATTTTATGTGGAAAAAAAAAGGCAAATAAATAATAATTTTAATTAAATGATAAGCAAATGAAGAGTTAGACTTTGTTAGTTTTATTTACAAAAGATGTGTATTTTTATATTTGTAAATTAAATATATTGGAAAAAAATAGATATGTTTATACACTTAAAATATATTATTTATATATTTTGAAATGAAATTGCATTTATAATATATTGATATTAAAAATTAAATCAACAAAACAAAAGAGAAGGAGAGATAATGGTTCCCCCATATTATTATAGGGTTCTTCCAAATGAAAATCCTACCAAATTAATCAAATATTTAATAAACTCACACACAAAGAAATAGATTAGATTTAAAATGTGTTACTCCTAGATTTCTTCCATATCTTAAATGGTGACGGGGAAGACATTTATCAACCAAATTAAATGAAAAGGATTAATGTTTCAAACTAATATTTGAGTTGATGCATTTTCTAAGAGCCACTAATTAACTATAATGAAACATAGTTAGAAAAATATAAAAACATGTTTACAATAAAATTCTCTTCAACCTAGAAGTGAAGAGAAACTCAAAATGGTGAAGGTGTGTTACACATTATTTTCGTCACCCCTCTGACTGTTAATGATGTAAACCTATCCCTTGTCTTTAGAAGGATCAGTGGCCCAAATTCTTGAAGAAATAAGGGAGAAGAACTTTGCCTGGGGGAAGAAATTGTATTTTCCTTTGTAAAAACCCTATTAAGGAAGGTCATCCCAGGCTACACAATATATATAGGATGCGACGATGCATGATCGTCGCACCTTTCTCTAAAGCTAGACTGTTATGGTGTCACAGGCTACACTATAGCTAGTGTGTGACTATTTCTGTATGTGGGAAAAATGAGCATCTTCTCGATGCTTATAGAATTAGAAGCTTCTATGGTGAAGTGGCCTCCGAACAGTTTGGATATTACTCGCTTTCATGATTTAGTGGGATCATCCTAACCTCCTCACCTTATCCTCTTCTTCTTATAAAAGGAGACGAGCTCTCATGGAGAAAGTTAGCTTGGATTCTTTGGAGCTAGTATATTGGCTTTGAGCTTTGCTTTGTCAAGATAGATTGTGAGTAGTTATCAAATCTACAGTCTCAGAATCTACGGATTAGAAGTGTGTGGGAAGCAAGGAACTGTTGTAAGGAACCTAACAACATCAAGGCATCTGGTTGTATCTTTCTTCCACATTCTTTAATACAAATATACTTTTATTTCCTATATGAATGTTATTTGTTTATATTATACAATTCCTTGATCACGTACATAGTTTCATATCAAATAGACTCTGTTATTTTTGTTTTCATTGGCTTGTGTTCCTTTGCAGATATTTCTCCATAAGCCTCATGACGGAGCTGGGATCACATTGTCAAGGTCAGGTCTACAACACTTAAAAGGTATGTTCTAGATCCTCTTCCTATTTGATAATTGAAATCTAAGGAAAGAGTAGTGTACTGTATTGTTTTGTTCTAGTTTCGTAGTGAAGCTAGGGGGATTGATTTGTGTCCGCACTTAACAATTAGCCCGATAAAAAAATTGGCAACCATACTGGGGAAAGGGTGTCATGTTCAAAAGTGAATCTTCCATAGAATACAGGTTTAGATACATTTCTTTCCCAATTTTCCCCCACCATTTCTAGCGAGTACCTCTTTATTTTTATGCAAGCTTGAGGAGGATAACACATGCTTGTTGATGTAAGCTCATCATTTGGATGAGTCCCTTAGATTATATTTAACGAACCCTAAGAAGGAGTGGTTCGGTTCCATATAGGTCTTTCGATGTTTCTTTAACGATTCCAAAGAGAGAAACCTTGAGGGATTTTCATATTTAGAGAGTCTGAAAAACACTTAAAGAGAACTCTCTCAGTTCCTTTTTCATAAATTAGTTTGATGAGACTGAAAAAGCGATAACCTACTGCCCATAAAATGTTTTCTTCAAATACCTTTACGAGCGTGAAAAGAACAAGGTCGCTCGACAATCTTTTCATTTTTACGGAGCGTGAAAAGAGTTTAAAGGATACTCCATAAGTTTTGTTTTTTTCGTGTTACCATGACGAGTAAGAAAAGACGACAAAAGTATACTTGGTTTCATTCTCATTGATTTGCAAGCACGATAACAAACAAATACCAAGATCGAGGTTTTTTCTGAAAAACCTAAAAAGTATTTGTACATGCGACAAACGTAAAAACAAACCAAAAAATGTATTTGTGTTCCATCATTTAGGCTCCTAGTTTCTTCACCTGTGAAAAATCAAAACACTCACAATATCATTAGACCTTTAGGTTTTGGGTAAAATGAATAAAATAATATAAAATATCAATAGAAAAATTAAAAAGTTAATAAATATAGGTAAAAACTCATTTTTACCATTCCATTGTCATTTTACCCAAAACTTGTTCCAAAAACCCTATTTTACCTCAAACTTCCACTGTCGATTGTGGGAGGCATGAGCAACCATTTGATGAATGAATTCTTCTAAAAAGGTAATCTTCTTGTCCTTTTCATTTTCCATGGATCAATTTTTTCTTTTGCTAGTTAAAAAATAGATTTTGAGTCGGATTTTAGGAGGGTAGGTGCGCGTAGGGATCACCGTAGGTGGCATATATCATGCCCTGCAGAAACCATGGGTTTCTGTAGGAGGCCTTATGGCTGGCCTGCAACGATTCTGCATTATGCAAAAAACCTCACCTACATCATGTGCAACTCAAAAATTCTCACGTATGTTTAGCCAATAAAAAATTTCCAAGGAAGCAAATAAAGATGTTAACTTTTCCTTATGGCTCCAATGTAGGTTTTTGACCGTCAAAATGTTGGAGTGGAGGGAGAGAGAGCATGAGGATGATGATTACATCGTTGGGAATGACCCGGGCACTGTAAATGCCCTCCGACAGTGTGGGCTGCTGAAGATTTTTAAGATCCAGGGCATGAGGGCCCAATTGAGGTTGCTTGAGTATTTGGTCCACATGTGGGATGTGGATCAGTAGGTATTCCATGTGGTTGCCCACATACTCTCTCTATATATCGAGGATATCTATTTCTTGATGGTATTATCTCACCATGGATATTGTGTGACTTTGACAGGAAGCAGAGGTGGTGGTCTACCGATGAGTGAGTATGTCCTTCGATATTGTGATCTAGAGGCCGAGAGACATAGTGGAAAGGTTTCCATTAGGGATGTCCGGGATTTACCCCTTCAGAGTCATTTGTATTCTGAGTATGAGAATGCCTACCTTAGTGATGATGTATTATTGTCCTATGTTTTCTTGTTTTTTCGCAGGTTTCAGACCGACTATTCCTTGTTCCCTACACACACTCGACAAAGCATTTCAGCTATCACTTTGTTCTAACTTCATACTTTGGGGGGCTCTATGTTACACATTATTTTCATCACCCCTATGACCGTTAATGATGTGAACTTATCCCTTGTATTTAGAAGGATTAGTGACCCAAATTCCTGAAGAAAGAAGGGAGAAGAACTTTGTCTGGGAGAAGAAATTGTATTTTCCTTTGTAAAAACCATATTAAGGAAGGTCGTCGCAGGATGCACTATATATAGGGTGCGACGATGCCTGATCGTCGCACCTTTCTCTAAAGCTAGACTGTGACGTTGTCACAGACTGCACTATAGCTAGGGTGCGACTATTTCTGTACATGGGAAAAACGAGCATCTTCTCGATGCTTTTAGAAGGAGAAGCTTCTTTGGTGAGGTGGCCTCTGAACGGTTTGGATCTTACTCGATTTCATGATTTAGTGGGATCATCCTAACTTCCTCACCTTATCCTCTTCTTCTTATAAAAGGAGAGGAGCTCTCATGGATAAAGTTAGCTTGGGTTTTGTAGCTTGGATTCTTTGGAGCTTGTATATTGGATTTGAGCTTTGCTTTGTCAAGATAGATGTGAGTAGCTATCAGATCTACAGTCTCAGAATCCGTGGATTAGAAGTGTGTGGGAAGAAAGGAACTGTTGGAAGGAATGACAACATCAAGGCATCCGATTTTATCTTTCTTCCACATTCTTTAATACATATATACTTTTCTTTCCTATATGAATGTTATTTGTTTATATTATACGATTCCTTGATCGCGTACATACTTTCATATCAAATTGACTCTGTTATTCTTGTCTTCGTTGGCTTTTGTTCCTTTGTAGATATTTATCCATAAGCCTTGTGATGGAGTTGGGATCACATTGGTGAGGTCAGGTCTACAACACTTAAAAGGTATGTTCTATTCATATCAAATAGACTATGTTATTCTTGTCTTCGTTGGCTTATGTTCCTTTGCAGATATTTCTCCATAAGCCTTGTGACGGCACTGGGATCACATTGGCGAGGTCAGGTCTACAACACTCAAAAGGTATGTTCTATATCCTCTTCCTATTTGATAATTGAAATCTAAAGAAAGAGTAGTGTACTGTCTTGTTTTGTTCTAGTTTCATAGTGAAGCTAGGGGGATTGATTTTTGTCCACACTTAACATTTAGCCCGATAACAAGGTGGAGGTAAATAATAAGGTGGATGTAACGAGGTACTCCATGACTACTGAGGAAACGAGGTACTCCATGACTAACATAATTACACCAAATTTTCTATGATACCATTAGCAACCTCAATGCTATGATATTTAACACATTATAGAATGCATGCATGCATGCTAATGCAAAGTTATGCAAGAATAATTAAACAAATGAATCAATTAAGAACCCATAATTACAAATGTAGAATAATATATGAATTCATAATTGAACAAACTAGAAAATAAGTAAATCCATAACATGAACAACAATAGTTTTTCTTATTCATAAAAAATGAATAACACTTATCTTCTGGAAATTCATCACCATTTGGCTACAGAATAAGCATGTTCCACTCAACCATAGGATATATGTTACACCTACTATGTCTATAACAAAGGCCACCCTTCAGTTGAGGATATTAATCCATACTGAAAATTATATAACTTTTCTCTAGTTTCTCTTACACAACCCAAGTCCTAGAATTCTGAATTCATTTTCCACTACAAAAATCCCAATCAACCAACCCCATCTTCCCCCCTCACCTTTCGCATCCCAATGGATGGGATCGGGAGTTCTTTTCTAAACAATCACTCAAGCTATCCCACTTACCTTTAGGGCTCCATCTTAGGCTGGCCAAGGATTCTCTAGGTTGGGATTTTAGGGATTATCAATTGTAATTAATTTCCTCTTTAATCTTAGAAAAGACCCATAACTCAACCATTGGGCCTCATAGTTTCATGGTAGTAATTTCTTATAATTTTATTATAGCAATAATATGGAAGTTCCCCTCAAGCTTAGTGTATATTTCTCCAAGGAAAAATGAATGGGAAAAAACTAACTTGCGTGCCCAAAATCATATGTTATAATTGCATATCAATGAAGTACCACATGTCTTCATGAGAAGTCCATGTACCCCACTTTGGTAACAAATATCAAAGTAGAAGGACTTATGATAATCATAAGAAAATGGTTTAATAGTACTAAGATTAAAGAACTTAGGGTAACAATAAATATATTGTATTCTTCCTCTTAGCCCCTAAGCCCCTTTTCTTTCCCCTCTGAGCTTGGAATCATAACCCCCATTCTTTATCGTTCTCCATTTCCAACCTATGATGTATTTATATTATAGTTCAATATACAAATTTGAAATTACATATATCTAGCTTATAGCCATTTAATCATATACATATACATTAATAATTTTGTGATCAAAACTGGGATATTATAGTCTTGAACTCATGACTTCTTGGAGCCCCAAAGGACCAAAGGAGGTTGGGGAAACCATATTTCCCACATGCATAAGCCTTTTCTTATCAATATTTGTTTGTAACTTCTAAGATTTAGTAGTCATGTGGAAAATGGTGTCTCCCATGTACTCAAGAATTATGGTGTGTTCTTTTGCAAGTTCAATTGTATATTTTTTTTCCTTTTTCCCCGAAGAGTTTTTGTAGGGTTTCTATACATAATTTTTATTTACACAATTGGGTATTCAAAACTTCTAAATCATGCAGATTTGTCTCCTACCATATGTGATACTTCATATATTATTTTCAATATTTATAATTTAGTAAGCATCATGCATTTTCAAGTTATATTTTGACTCAATATCCATAACATTTATTAACTTATCCAAAGTATTGACTTATCCAAAGGACTATGGTTATCATCTTCCACTTAATCATCACCTTTCCTCCTTGAGAAGGAATGGCTCCTAGTTGTCCGACTTTCCTCCTGACTATTTGTAACTTTATATATTTCAACTTGGTATGCTTGTTGTTTGTAACTTCAAGTAATGGATTATTGTTTGCAACATTAATATTTATCAAATGATTGTAGTCAATTGGATAAGGTTATAATGCTTAATTCTTTCTTTAGATTCAAAATCCCCTATTTTTGTGATATTGACTCTTTAAACAAATTGGTTAGATTTACTACTTCTTTCTTCCTCCATACTTTTGATAATCTCATGTGTGGAGGAAAAATAATTGAAGTATTATTCTTACCCAAGACATGGGGATTATCCTCCATAAAACCTAATATTTTTTTCCACAATTATAAATTGTAATTGATAGTCACTTACATGTTATGTTTTTATCATATCCAAATATATCCCCATATAATTTTATAAACTCATCTTCAATACCACTTTGAATTTTATCTCACTCTTCATGAGCAATATTCTAAAATTGAACATATATGGATGCCAAATCCTCATCCATTGTTCTGTCTTTAACTTCTACATTGGTCCTTCATTTCTTAAATCCACTTATAAATTAAAAATGATCCAATATACATGAATTTTAATTTTGACAAAGGTATGATAATATGTTATTACATTGAAATCCAAGTTCACACCAAGTGTCTCATTATTTCCTTACCATATTTTTAGAGGTTGGTCATATGTCTAAGTTCCATTCTTAATATAGTAGTTGATACCAACCAAGGCATTGAGAGAACCATTTTTTTTCTCTTGTTTTGATTTGATATTCACTCCCCCAACTTAATCTCGGGTAGTCCCTGTCTCAAATGTATGTGTTGGAAGGAGGTGTGGTGAAAAGATACCTTAATTTTATACCTCGTTGACTATACCAAGATTAAGGTAGTATAATACCCTATGAACACTAAATTTGCATTGTTTTGATCTTGATCTAATCATAATCATGAACATATGCTATGTCCAATAATCCCACTTCCTCCAAATTTGTTTTTATGAAATATTCCAATAGAAAATCCACTTGTGTAGTTTGTTCCTACACTTATAATTCTCCTAAAGTGAAATTTAAACTATGTCCTACCACAACTATTCCATTTTCGATTCATTATATATTAAACATATTGTCCCAATATTCCACCCTATCCAAACAAGGTCCATATATATTCAAAAGAGTGAGACCTTTTCCAAGGTCTAGAGAAAATGATTCAGTCCCAGACCTATATAGAATGCCCATGAATTAATAAGTTAAAAAGATTATTTTTCCCACCCAGCTATGTTCCCCCACGATCTCCCTATAGCATCAATATGACTAAAATCCCAATTTCCAAGAATTTTGGAAATCTCATGAATTATTTTTATCCCATCAGTCATTATTTCTTGTAAAAATATAGTTACATATGGTTCTTTTTCCTCAACTAATCTTTTTAGGCCCAATTTCATGGAGGGATTCGCTAACTCTTGATAATTTAGGGTCAAAAAATCATTTTTGAACATCTTTAGGGGCATTTTCTTTAAGAGCATGTTGAGGCCTCAACAACTCCCTTAAAGTTTTACAAAACATTAAGGGTCCCCATTAGAATTTTGAAAATTCACTATTTTTATTTGCATTTGATTTTGTATTGTTCGATTTGAAGGGATGATTTGATGATTGTTTCCTTTCTTGAGTATTCGGCTTCGAGTGATTTACGATCGATGACTTTTTTTTTTCTTTGTCTCTCATGGGATGATGACTTGGTGACGTGATGCTATCGGAGTGAAGCCATTCATGAAATTTCATGCATACATCTAAGACTAATGATTATGATTTCAGTGAGGGGGTTGTTGCATCATGCAAACTTGTTGCTTCGTCAAACACATTAATGAAGTACACCATATGAGTCTTTTTGCTTTATGATCATTCACACACTCATTTGGATTTACTCAAAATGATTTCATGCTTTTGTTTCCTCAAATTTATATTATCATAATGTATTAACAATCTCATCAAGGTTTGGTATTCAATGCATTAATGAATTAACTGGGCATTTTGGTAGATAAAAATAATTTAACTAAAAGCCAAATTTTAAGATGATTGATCTGAACCTAAGAAGAGTATATGTCAAAGGATGCAAGTGAGCTAATAGTTTTGAGATTTGCACAATGGGTTATTTTTACAAGCCCTGAATTTTCATTTTAAAATTATGCATTTATATAATTTTCCTTTCTTTGGCAAAATAAAATATACTCAATCAATGTTTTTTCATATCAATTCATTTCATGCCTTGAAAGAGTGTATATCAAAATTTGTTGACAAAAAGATAGTTTTCGGTTCGAGCTAGGCATCATTTTTAACAAAACTTTTACTTTTGTAAAAAAATAAAAAATCCAAAAAAAA
>JZKD02S1679318.1:360445-390644 GCA_000966675.3 Picea glauca
GTTTTCAAACCCCCCCGGATGATCTGCTTTTAACCGAGGGGGGGGGGTCCGGAATGGTTATCTCCCTCTGGTGGGTCCCTTATCAAATGTGGCATCGTTCTATTGCCCAAAGTCCCATCACCATCTGTTATCTGATAGACCCCCGTCACTTGTGGATGTCACCTTTCCACTTGTTCCTGAGTTAGTCACATCCCATAACTGTTGTCAGTCCCTCCCCCCTTTCGCTCATGGCAAGCCCCTTATTACGACTTTTACCTCCAATCCCTAGCCACCATTTCATCTGTCCGTATTTTTTCAACCACCGTCACCTGCCATCTCACCCCCAAATGACCCATTGTCCATTTATTACTGGATAACCTATCCGTTATCTAACTGACCTATTTCTCGCGCCCAACCAACCTCAGTTTAAATAAAACCGTCGTTATTTCCCCTACTTTCGCTATTCACCCATCGCACCAAAGAAACTCATTACTTACTCCTCTGTTACATCTTGTTTCCCTCATCCTCAGTAGTCGCCCCCACTAACATTGTGTTTATTGTAGGTACTGTTGCACAAATGGCACCAAAGCCTAGACAAGCGGAAGGAGAGGAGAATCCATTTCTCCCGCCTCCAGTCGACCTGGAAAAAATCCCACAGGTCGACAAAGACCGGTTAATCATAGATACCAAATGCGATTTTGATTTTTCAGACCTCCAGTCATGGCTCAGGGAGGTGTTCCTGGACCAGAGTGATGAAATTGGACTCTGGGAGTCCAATTTACCCCTCTACCTTTTCCCTCAGATCCACCACTTTCTCGAGTTTGCTCTCAAATGTCAAGTTCACTATATTCCTAAACAAAGATCCATCGTCTCCTCATCTGGAGACATCCTATTCCTCATCACGCCTAAAGCCATATACCAGATGATGCAAATTACCCGAGCTGACTCTGCGTCCCCCTTCAACCTGGCAATCCTTACAGAGTTGTATCAGAAAATGACTTTTCCCAAAAGAGCTCAAATATTCGAGCTGTTCCTTCCCACATCTGCCTAATTCCCTTCCACAAATCCCCCTTACCCATCGTCCATGTTCTCCACTAAGGGAAACCAGGTCATTTCTTCCCTTTGCGCTCTGTTGGGATACTATTCCGATCAGTGGGTAGATGAGCCCATTCTGGGCTTTCTATCCATTTTCTCCACTGACGAAAAACCCACCATCCAGTTTTATTTTAGTAAATTCTTGGCAGACAATATTCATGAACAGTTCGTGAATTTTTGCACGGAGGGCGTGTTTAGATATTAGTCCATACTGGCATACATGTTCGTCTTTTTCCAGGTGGATAAGTTTTAATTTTCCATGCAGAAGATGAATGCAGATGGTAGACCGCAGTGTGTCACAGCTTGGACCTCGTTGCTGAAGCACAAATCCACAGAGTATAGCTTCAAGGCATTCATCGATCTGTTCTACCACCCTGTGGTAAGCATGTTAGGTGGAAATCCTGAGCCTCGAATAAATGATGAAGTTCAGAGGATCCTGCACCTCTCGGACAATGCAAAGACCGGGGATTGGTACTTGTATCAAAATCATACCGAGATCAGAGTATACGGGTGCGAGTTGGCACCTTATAAGATGCCCAAGTATTTACCGGTCAGAATCTTTGCTTTAGAGTATATAAGACAGATTATGAATTCATATGATATCCATTTTGTATCTTTGAAGAAAAAACAACAACTACAAATCAAGGGGCAGATTGGCTCCTTCATCTGCAACAGTCGGGGCGCCGGGGAAGAAGCAGACAAGATGTTGAAAGAAATGAAGTTTTTCATGAGCTTCCCATGGCACTATGATCCTTATAGGATCATCTCAGATATGAGAGTGAAAAACAAGAATGTCCCGTATGTTCATGTGTCCAAGCCTGAGGTGGAAAAAATTGCAAATCAAACAGTGTGGGTTCCTGACACATTGGTCGAAGTGGAACAGCCAGTTCCCATGACCACTGTGCCACCAATGACCACGCCACAGGTCCCACAGGAGAAGAGGCTGAGGAAGGATTTATCTCCGCCTGTCACTGAGGTATCTTCCAAGGAATTTCAGCTACATACCAAAAGGTCTAAGACTTCGTCAGTACCTGGCTCGACTGGAGAAAAAGAAGACCCGCCGACCACAATACCCAAGTTTGTTATTCCACCTTTTGGTTCAATCCTCCATAAAGACATTACCTCAGTAGTGCCAAAGAAAACCACAGACTCCCCTTTGAACACTCATCCAAGCAAGACTGGGTGCAAGCTGAGCATTTTCGAGAAGTACGAGCTGATCAAGAAAAAAAACCAGATCCTTACCAGCAGTACTTGCGCTCAGTTCTAGAAGTAGATGCCGATAATGAAGCATAGGTTGTTGTCTGCATTTGACACAGAGAAAGGCAGAATGCACATGGCCTTCCTCCAGGCACAGGTGCCTGATCCCAAGGTGATCACAGACTACAAGACGACCACCTTCGAATTCCAGACGAAGGACGTGCACCCAGCTGATCAGATGGATCTGCACAAGCAGACAGGGGAGATGGTTTTCTACACTCTGGCACATGCTTCTACTACTATGTTGAAATTCCAGGTGTCCCTGAACAATGTTCAAACACAATTAAAGATGGAGAAGATTTCATCCTTCGCAAAGGACAATAGAATAAAAACTTTGGAGGAGCTGGTCCTCAAGATCGGCTATGACCCCTCGAACATCAAAGAAGCAGAGGAAATGATAAAGAAGAAGAACGCTGATATAGAATCCTTGAGGAAACAACTGAAGCTCCCACCCACAGAGGACTCATAGGCAAAGGAGATAGCAGAGAAAGAAGGCGAGAAAGATGAGATGCTGAAGCTACTCATGGAGCAGAACGCACAACTTAGAGAAATGGAAGCTGAGATGGAGAAACTGTTAAAGGAGAAAGAGAAACTGAAGCTAATGGAAGTCATTCCATTGACTACCATCCCAATTTTAGGAACAAGCACAGCATCAGTGACAACAGTCCCATCCACGACTCCATCGACATCTCAAGAGAAGACAGTCAAGCTGGCTAAGTCCATGGAAAGGATGAACCTGTAGGAGACAGAGATCAACAGGCTAGAAAAGGAGATTGAGAACCTACAGGAACTTAAATATTCCTTCCAGACCAGCCTATCTAAGGAAAAGTAGGTCACAGAACAGCTCAAGTAGGAGTTACAACAGCTCCAGAAACAAACAGTGGCAGGAAATACATTGGCTGAGGTTAAAGAGAGTATATGGACAGACATCACTAAGTCCATGAATGAGATATGGCCCATGATCCAGATCATGTTTGAGCAGAATGAGTTAGTCCAAAGGAGCAAACAAGCCATTGAAAAGATCAGAGTAGAATTGGGAGATAGGCCAACACAGGCAAACAAGATCATCAAGTTCCTTAATTCTAAGACCAGGGAGGAGCTAGAAGAGATGAAGATTGAAGACAGAACATAGACCATCCTTGAGGTCAAAAGAGTTTTGACCAAGAGAGGAATAATTCTTCAGCTGGAGGAAAAGGTTCAGGCCATGGACCAAGGGGTGCAAAGTTTCTTCAGTAAAATTGAAGCTCTGTAGAAGAAAGGTCTACTTGGTCTGAAGGTTATTAATGATAAACTGATGACACTCCCAGATTACAAGAAGAGATTGGCTGAGGTGTCTAAGGACAGTTCAAAGTTTGTAGGGATTCAAGGGAGCATCACTGGCAAGGCATTTCTGGATTCCCTTCAGTGGGATATCAGCATCCAACATGAAATTCAATACATATTCCTCACCAAGCCTACATTCGCTAAGTATACAGAAATGGATGAAGTGTATCGAAGACTACTCAAAGTCAACGTGCCCAGTCATCTCAGATGGAAGGAACTCTGCGATCTGATCGATTAGAAGATGAGCTGTCCAGTTCCAGTCAGCTTCCCAGCCAGATGAGGTTGTGCAAAGGCTTCATCAATGGTCTACCCATAAATTAGCGTGCAGTTACACCGAGTCATCAAGCAGTTCCTAGATTTAGGAAATTTGTTAAATTAGTTAGGCTAAAAATAGATTTAGCACGTCCTGGTCATTTATGATAGGAACATTTTGTAATTTGAGTTATAAATACTTCACCTTTCTAAGTATTGAGGGTTGTTGATCTTCACACCCTGACGCTTTCAGACTGTAATATTTTTGAAGAAATCTTCCATTAATAAAAGGAGGCACTTTTACAGGATTCTTGCGTGTATTCACTGGTGACGTTTACTCTCTAAGTTGAATGTTATTCTTGCTTTGTGATCATATTGTTTTCTGAAACTAATCTTTAAGAGTAATGAATGTTGCAGGATTTATCTTGTATACCATATTTCTGACTCGAAATATTTTAGTGTTTATCTTATGGTGTTTTCAATTAAGAAATTCTTAACTGCTTCTTAGTTGAAATTATCTTTCTCATCTTTTCTTCTGTCCATCATTTAAGCTACTAAAAGATCCAGTGAGTATATTATCTCTCCTTGTGGAAGTCTTCCTTCATGTTTCTGGTTTGTATTTCATATTTTATTAAAACAAAGACCCCATAGCCCAATGGATGTGTAGACTATCTCAACCAATTCGAAAAACTACTTTGACTACAAAAACTAATCTATTTCTTTACCTAGCCTAATATTTGAAATTTGAAACATAGCTAAATCTAATAGAGAGATCCCTCTCTGAAGTTGGAAGGGCTAGATCCCAGCTTCAAAAGTGGTTGGATAAAGTTACATTTCGTAGATTTCTTCTGCTGTCAACCTCTAGGAAATTTACCAAGTGCTAACACATCCATAATAAGATGCCATGTTTTCTGCTGTAAATTTTGTTAATGAATGCTTGTTATCTGTTTGATAATATTCCTCGTTGAGTAATTTGTTTAAAAGGGTTATCAACATAATAATTTGGGGTAATAAAATGAAATTCCTTCCCAACCTAGTTGGGAACATTACATTAGTATCAGAGCTGGTGATTCTGCTAGCCTGTAATGCCAAGGAGGAAAGGAAGTGGACGGAAACCCTCTAGAAAATCACCAGAGAGGAAGTCAAAAGAAAATCCATCATAATCAGAACTAAGAGGTATGCGGAACCATGGTGAATATATAATCCAACAACTATTGGAGTCTGTTAGCTCTCTGTAAACTTCGTTCGGCTGAGAAACGAATGACAAAGGCAACCTACAAACCAAGTTTGAGGCCCGAAACTAGCCTTTCGGACCTGGAGAGGGCTCTCTCTTGAGACTTTGTCTCGGTACAATATATGGATTTAAGTTGTTGGCTATATTTAACACCTTTAAACAATAATTTCTGGTTTGTATTGGAAAAAGAGAGTAAGACCTTGGGCTATGGAGTCGATTTAAGAAAACGATAGAAACAAATGACTTGGTGACTAAACTTGAGAGGATAAAGGCTAAGTAAGCAACAATCTTCAGTTAAAAATCATTGTGTGTGGTGAGGGGAAAAAAAACATGAAGCAACTCGGAGCACCGCTGAGGATGAATTCAGAGTTAACTTAGAGGAAACATGCTTTGTCTAAATGGCGTGAATCTAGAGCGTTGCGCGACGAATTCTAGATTCAAAATTACGTTCTGATTCATATAGAAATAGATGTGAATAAAAGAATACAGGAAGTACATACGCAAAGAAAGGAAATAATACATCCAACTACTACAATTAGAATCTTTTCCTCAAAGCTTCAGGACCTTTGCATTAAATTTTGATAGAGCTCAAAGCTACATTCAATAGTCACTGTCTACACTATTTTTTTCAACCAACTCCCTTTACATCAAAATGACCCCCTTATATAGAAAAATAATGCCACATTTGGCTATTAGGTTCGAACTACCACCTCCTAGAATCATGGACATAGTTTCTTTGAAAGAGAACAATAACTTCAACAGATTCACTAAAAATAGAAAACCTGACTTTGCCAAATCATAATCGTAACCAAAATATTATTTACAATCATTGATCATTATCAAAATTTGGCCATATGGCTATGATAAGTCATCATATTCATTGTTGGACACTCTGACACCCTTGCACAGCAAGTCTGCTATGCAACAGTAACCTACAACAAAACAACGTTGTGGATTGCGCAGCAAACTCAGAAAATAGGCGTTAAATATGACATCATATCTCATGAATAAAAAATACTTTTTCAAAAATGAGAGAGGTTTTTGTAGGTAAGATTGTTATAAATAAAAACATCCCTCTATTTAATGAAATTTATCTCCATATAGTCATAATACGTGTCACAAAAACATGTCTCAAACATGAAATCATGAAAACTGAAAAATAGGGCTCAAATATTCATTCGAATACCTCAATCCGTGACACCTTTTGCAAATATGAGAGGGGTTTTTATTATTTGGTTTGTTCTAGACAAAATATCTCGGTGATTTTCAAAATTTCTCTCTAGTTAGTTAGAAACCGATCTTGAAGTTTACCACTAAACCAGTCATTTACGCAACGCGCCCTGTAGCCTGTGCGCAGGAAAATATTTTGCTAGACGACATCTTCTACACGAAAAAATCCTCTGCGTGACAAAATCCTTTGCACGAAAAAATCCTCTGTGTGACAGTATCCTTTACTTGACATCATCCTCTGTGCGATGACATCCTCTGTACGACATCTTCTGCGTGACAACATCCTTTGTGCGACAACATCCTCTGCGTGATAGCATCCTCTACACAACAACATCCTCTGCGCGACAACATATTCTGTGCAACAACATCCTGTGCACAAAAAAATCCTCTGCACAATGACATCCTCTACGCAACAACATCTTCTGCGTGACAACATCTTCTGCGCGATGCGCAACAAATGAAAGCAGCAGAAGCCTTTACGCAGTGAACTTGCACAACGAGTATTCTTTTGAAGTTTTCAATGATGCCAATGACATGGGGTGTCATGATTATTCCTTTTATAACCTTATGAAAGGTGATTATGAACCATAATACCTTTTGACATGATATTCACCCTAACCTTTGACTCATCTAGGAATTCCTTGATTTTCCTAAGATCATGTCATGACTTTGAAAACTTTGGACAAACCTCTAACTCTATCTATGAAATAATGGTGCTAATAGCTGGATCCAACAGGGATGCTATCCTCCCAGTGAGGTAGCAAAGAACTTGTATACCTGTTCCTATCCATTTGGTTGTTCCCGAACCATTGAAGACTATGCTCTAACCTGTCACCTGTATCCGCTGAAAACCCAAAACTGTGTATGCTCTAAACTGAAATCTATAAACTAAGCTGAAAATGAAAACTGTAGATTGCTGAAAGAAATTCTCGTAGAACCAAGCTTATTCACACTCCTACCTACCCTACTTTACTAATCAAAAATTCCAAATCAAGTAATCCCATATTTCCAATGAAGCTTGTCAAGCAAATGGTTTCTTGACTGCAACTTTCTTTCATCTCCTTCAGTCATAAAGTCAAAACTGAAATATGATAAGTTATCCCACCATTTGAAACTGTCCTCATGTTCAAACATTGCATAGCTCATTTCAATTGAATATTTCAGCAGAGCTGCAAAAGAATCCTTGAGAGAATAAACAACTATCGCTTATTTATGACCAACAATGAGATCATCTTTAAATGGTTATTTCTGACTATTCACATTCTCTATGTCATAAAAATGTTTTGGAACAACATATTTATTTCGATATGAGGACCGTTTATTGACTGAAGATTCATTTTCTATTGGTAGGATGAACCTTAGACTACTAACCTCGGGCTTGAGATCATAATGCTTGTAACAATGAGCCATTGTAGCCTCATACACTCTTTTATACTATTCTGAATGGGTTAATAGTGCTTCATTTGTCTTTAATCCATATTGTTCTTGTTGTTGGCTAGGAAATTCTTCAAAAGGAGATGAATCTTGGGATATCCTTTGCATTTCTTGTTCTGTCTCAAGTTCTGTAATAAGCTTATGTAAACATTATAACTTATCTTCTTGACTAAAGATATGACATGAATCCAAATAAGATAATAATGAAGAATGAATATCTGCACACCAATAATGCTTAGGAGACATATCAATCCAATTTCTGAAATTTTGAAGAGAAACAAGGTCTGCCACCAACCTTGTTGTTTTGTTTGATGAAGTACCTAGATCTAAAGCCAAGCTTTCCATTCTGAAGCCAATAAACTCTTCATACTTTGAGCTCTTTGAACAATGAAGTCACCATGAAAACTTTAGCTCTGGATTCTTATTCTAGTAGAATCACCTTCAAACTAATTTTCTGATGTGTGGAGTCGCCAGAGAAGAAATACAACCAATATGTGTCTAAGTGTCTGCTTCTCTCAGACCTTAGAACTAAAACAATGTTGTTCTTCCCGAGGAAAATAATAGCAATTATCCCTGACAACAATGCCAGAATGCTAGCTCTCTGTAAAATTCATTTGAATGAGAAACGAATGATAGAGGCAACTTGCAAACCAAATTTGAGGCCCAAAACTAGACTTTTGGACCTGGAGAGGGCTCTCTCTGGAGACTTCGTCTTGGTACAGGATATGGCTTTAAGTTGTCGGCTAGATTTAACACCTTTAAACAATAATTTTTTGTTCTATTGGCGAAAGAGAGTAAGACCTTGGGATATGGAGTCGATTTAAGAAAACGATAGAAACAAATGACTTGGTGACTGAAATTGAGAGGATAAAGGCTAAGTAAGAAACAGTCTTCAGTCAAAAATCGTTGTGTGTGGCGAGGGGAAAAAACACATGAAGTACCTCGGAGCACCGCTGAGGATGAATTCAGAGTCAACTTAGAGGAAACACAGTTTTTCTAAATGGCGTGAATCTAGAGCGTCGTGTGGTGAATTCTAGATTCAAAATTACGTTTTGATTCAGACAGAAATAGATATGAATAAAATAATACAGGAAGTATGGACGTAAATCAAGGAAACAATACATCCAACTACTACAATTAGAATATTTTCGTCAAAGCTTCATGACCTTTGCATTAAATTTCGATCGAGCTCAAAGCTACATTCAATAGTCACTGTATACACTATTTTTTCCAACCATCCCCATTTACATCAAAATGACCCCCTTATATAGAAAACTAATGCCACATTTGGTTGTTAGGGTCAAACTACCACCTCCTAGAATCATGGATCCAATTTCTTTGAAAGAGAACAATAACTTCAACGGATTCACTAAAAATAGAAAACTCGACTTTGCCAAATCATAATCATAACCGAAATATTCTTTACAATCAATGATCATGATCAAAATTTGACCATATGATTGTTATAATTCATCATATTCACTTCTGGACACTCTGTCACCCTTGCACAACAAGTCTGCTATGCAACAATAACCTACAACAAAAAAACGCAGCGGATTGTGCAGCAATCTGGGAAAATAGGCATTAAATATGACATAATATCTCACTAATAAAAAACCATTTTTCAAAAATGAGAGAGGTTTTTGTAGGTAAGCACGTTCGAAAGAAAAAATTCTCTTGGTTTTATGAAATTCATCACCAGCTGGCCAGAATATGTGTCGCAAAAACATGTCTCAAACAAGAAATCATGAAAACTGAAAAATAGGGCTCAAATATTCATTCGAATATCCCAATCTGTGACACCGTTTGAAAATATGAGTGAGGTTTTTATTATTTGGTTTTTCCTCGACAAAAATCTCTCAGATATTTTCAAAATTCATCTCCAGTTGGTCAGAAACCGATATTGAAGTTTACCACTAAAACAATCATTTACGCAGCGCGCCCTGTAGCCTGTGCGCAAGAAAATCTTTTGCATGATGACATATTCTGCGCGATGGCAAACTTTGCGTGACAACATCCTCTGCATGACAACATCCTCTATGCAATGACATCTTCTGCATGACAACATCTTCTGCACAAGAACATCCTCTGCGTGACCGCATCCTCTTTGCGACAACATCCTCTGCGTGACAACATATTCGGCATGACGACATCCTCTACGCAAAAACATCCTCTGCATGATGAAATCCTTTGCACAACAACATCCTCTGCATGAAAAAATACTCTGCAGAACAACATCCTCTTCATGATGCACAACAAAATCCTTTGCGCAACGAACTTGCACAACGAGTATTCTTTTGAAGTTTTAAACGATACCGATGACATGGGGTGTCATGATTGTTCCTTTTCTAGCCTTAGGAAAGGTGATGGTGAACCATAATATCTTTTTACATGATATTCACCCTAACCTATGACTCATTTAGGAATTCCTTGATTTTCCCAAGATCATGTCATCACTTTGAAAACTTTGGACAAACCTCTAACTCTAGCTATGAAATCATGGTGCTAACAAAGTCTATAGCCACAAGACAACAACAAATGTCTGCAAACCAACTACATAAAACATAGATCCTAACACATCTCATTCAAATCCATGGAGGATACACTGGAAAATAGTCATAGGGAATCCAACAAGGTAGTAGGGCCCATATGGAATATAACAACACTGATATTCCAATAGAGGGAAATTCATCGACATGCAGTAGTAAAATACCAAGAAAATAATTGCCACGGTTTCTCAAGGAGAAGTAGATAGAAGTGCCATAACAGTAGAAATAGGATAGGGATCCCATCAAGTGCTATGAGGAGTATCTGGCTATGCTAGATGATTTCCAAGCAACCTTTTTTTTCCAAGAATACTACAATGATAAATATAAGAACAAACAACATGAGTGTAACAAAACAACACAGTACGAGCAAAACTATGATCTTATGTGCAGGGTGGGGAGGTTAACTATTCCCTCCTTTGGTGGATCAACTAAGAATTCAACTAGAGCTTGGGTGCAAAAGATGGGCGCTTACCTCCAGCTCAACCCCATGACTGAGGTAGAGGCAATCAATATTTCCACCTTACATTTGGATGACAAAGCTAATGAGTGGTAGCACCATGGGTTGGTCACACTTGGACATGACAACATTACATCATATGTAGAATTCACCTAGAGGCTAATGGATAGGTTCGAAAGGAAGGAACCTGAAATTCATTTTAGGGAGTTGGCACAACTAAGGTAGACATGTACACTAGAGAAATTTATCACGGAGTTTCATAGGATGGTTGTCAAGGTGACTAATATTTTAGAACAAAGAATAGTGGTTTTATTCACATAGGGTCTGGTTGAATCCTTGAAGGGTTGGGTTAAGGATTTTAGGCCACCGACATTACATGATTCCATTATGAAAAATTAGGATATGACAGATACAACAGCTAGGAAGGCCCCAATAAGGCTCTTCATTCCACATAAGGGCCAGGAAATGAAGTTCCCCAGAAGACATGGACAGGGAAATACCGACTAGACAAAGACACTCAGTGAGAGTTAAGAAGGAAAAAACTATGCTTTAGTTGCAAAGATCGATGGGAGCCCAGTCACCAATGTATGGGAAAGGGAAAGGTCCATTGTATTGAGGTGTTATATGATGAGGAAGATGAAGGTGAGGAAGAGAACCATCACCACCGAGATGAGGGATAGAGCAGTGGCAAGGCACCACACCTTGAGATTACAGAACAAGCACCGTTGCAAAAATGGGTCAAGAAGATGACCATTGTCACATTTTCAAGAGTCCCCAGGTATTATAACTTCAGTATCATGGGAATTATGTAGGGACAGAGAGTTATGGCATTAATTGATGGTGGGGCCACCCAAAAATTCATCGACGCAACATTGTTTTCCAGGAGATAAATTCCCACATAGGAATTTGAGGGATTTGAGGCAGTGGTAGCAAACAGGCACAACATGACTTGTACTCACAGGATTAGAGGGTTGGATGTGACATTGGGAAACTATAGTTTGACCTATTAATTTTATGTGGTAGACTTAGCAGACACCAACTTGGTGTTGGGATTACAATGGCTATATTCCCTTGGATATTTAAAGATGAATTATCAAGACACGAGGATGGAATTCATGGACACCAGGGATCAATGAGTTATCCTGAGGGGTATGTCATCTGGGGAACCAAATTTTGTGTCCAAAAAACACATGGAGGCCATCTTTAGACATGATGATGTGACATGAGCAACAGAGTGTCTAATCACACTGCAAAAGACATCCCAGGATCATCAACATTACCATGTGGATATACAAGAATTACTTGGGAAACATGATAATTTTTTTGGTCCACTATCAGTAGGGAGACCAACCGATAGATGTTTCGAGCACATCATTGAGTTAGAGGAGGGGGCCAAGACCATGGTTACTACACCATACAGAAACCCAAAGAAGTTCAAGGACATAGTAGAGAAGTCTATAAAGGAACTATTGGAGATGGGACATATCAGGCCTAGCTCTAGTCCATTTTCTTCTTCAGTAGTATTGGTGAAGAAGAAGGATGGCACATGGAGGATTTGCATTGATTACATGGCTCTAAACAAGAAGACTATTAAAAATATATATTAGATACCCAGGATTGACGTGCTGATACATGATCTACAAGGGGAAGTATATTTTTTGAAGATTGATCTTCGATCAGGGTACCACCAGATCAAGGTGAGAGAAGAGGATATCCATAAAACAACATTCAAATGTCACTATGGCAGTTATGAGTTTGTAGTCATGCCCTTCGGGTTGACTAACACACCAACTAACTTCCAATCATGTATGAACCACATATTCAACAAACAGTTGAGGAAGTTTCCACTGGTGTTCTTTGATGATCTTTTGATTTACAGTCAGACTTGGAAGGAACATTTGTGGCATGTGGATGAGATCCTCACCATTATGGAGGAGTAGTCACTTTTTTCCAAGGAGGAAAAATGTGAATTTGGATTGATAGAGATCCTCTATTTGGGGCACGTGATTGGTGTTGAGGGAGTAAAGGTGCATCAAGAGAATATCCATACAATCTTAGATTGGCCAACCCCTAGGTCAATCACAGAGTTGTGGGAATTCTTTGGGATATGTAGTTATTAAGGGATTTTAACAACTATGTGCACCCTTGAAAAATCTCACCAAAAAAGGGGCATTCAAATGGTAAGAGGAAGCACAAGAAGCATTCGACAAAATGAAGAAAGTGATGAGAACCAACCCAGTTTTACCACTTCCAGAATTCACAAAAACCTTTGTACTAGAATGTGACGCATCCAGAGAAGGGATAGGAGTGGTATTGATGTAGAATAGACACCCCATAACTTTTGAGAGTAGAAATTTGAGGGAACCAGAAAGTATCTATCCTATCTATGATAAGGAAATGTTGGCCATTATGCATGCCTTGGACAAAGTCATACAGTACCTGGTAGTTGGTCGATTTGTGGTTAAAATTGACCACAACATATTGAGATATTTCTTAGAGTGGTGGGACCTGAATTAGAGGCAACAAAAATGGGTGAGAAAGGTACAGGCATATGATTTCAACATTTAATATGTTAAGGGGAAGAATAATATAGTCGTTGATGCCTTATCTAAAAGACCTGTAGCTTTCTCTATGACAGAAATTTCGGTAGATTGAAAGTTCATTCTCTTGGTAGAATACTCCAATAACACCTCCTCTTGTGAGTTAATGGAGGAAAGTATCCAGGATGACAAGTACAAGGTAGTGGATGGAATAATATACTATAAAGACATGATTTATCTTGTCCTTGAGTCCACACTCTAGGATAAGATTTTGAGGGAAATACATGATGCACTAGTGGTAGGACAACAAGGTTACCTGAAGATATACAGGTAGGTTAGGGAGAGATTCTCATGGAAGGGTCTCAAAGGAGATGTACTTCATCATGTAAAGGGATGCATGACTTGACAAAATAACAAGTCAGAGTTTACCTATCCCACAAGATTGCTTCAACCCTTACCAATTCCAGAATAGAAATGGGAAAGCATCTCCATGGACTTTGTTAGTCCCTAAAGTTGCACTTGACTATGAGAGGGCAAGCTAGGGAATCATTAGGTTATTGCAATAATATTTTAAAGGTTTTATGAATTGGTTTTTTAAAGGATGGTTGAAAGTTGGTTCAAGGTTTCAAGGTAAACATCAAGTTCAGAATAAAGCCAAGAGACATCCCATTGATTTGTTAAAGGGTAGCCACATAGATAGATAAAAAAAATAAGGAAAATTAGGAGAGGAAATATGAAATTATTCAATTTTTTAACCCCATATTGATTTCTTATCTCAAAATGTAATTTAGAAACAAGAACATGGGATTGAAATAAAATCTTGATAATAACAATAACAGCAAAATCTTCACTGCATTAATTAAGACCAAGAAAACAATGCATTGCAATTGAAAAATGATCTCAAGAAATAAAAGAAATAGAACATGAAATAAGAGAAATTATGACCATCAACATGTCTTTTCCATTAAGTATCAATGTAGAATAAATCTGTCTTACAAAGAGTTCAAAACAGGTCCCTGAGTGTCCAACTATTCCACCTAAAGTTCTCCTTCTACAGAGTTTATATAGAAACAATACATAATTATCAAGATCCAAAAGAAATGGATCTGAAAACCTCCTCATCTATATTTAGTTTATTGTTTCAAATAATCAAGGAGAATATCAAATCTGATCTCCAATTCGAATTGATGAGGTGGCTTGTCAACTGTTGTCCATGAAAATTTTTAGGAAAATAAATCTGGCAAATTCCTGAAAAATAGGGTCCAACAATCTCTTCGTATCTCTCAAATGGTGATATATGTGTAAAAACCGAGATATTGTTTTGTGAAGGGGCCTATTCCCAACAAAAAATTCTTTTGGTTTCCAAAAATTCATCTCCAGATGTTCTGCAACCTTGCCCAAAATTAGTGACTAAAACAGGAAATTATTTATTGTGAAATCTATGAAACATAGGCCTCAAAGATAAATTTGAATCTTTTAAAATGTGATATATGTGTAAAAACTGAGATAGGTTTTTGTGAAGGGGAATTTTACCAACAAAAACCTCTTTTTGTTTCCAAAATTTCATGTCCAACTGTTATGCAACCTCTCCCAAAATTACTGACTAAAATGGGAAGTTATTTATTGTGAAATTTCAGAAAAATAGGTCTCAAAGATAAATTTGACTCTAGATGATAAGTTGTGATAAAATGCAAATTTGATCCAAATCCCTTAAACAATCCTTTCCAAAAATTTGAAGTAAATGTTGGATCTTTGTCAGACACAATTGTCTTGGGAATTCCATGTAATTGAGTTATTTCTTTTAGATAAACATCAACTATGTTAGTTGCCTTGTGAGTAAGCTTTACTGGAACAAAATGGGTAGCTCTAGTAAGCTTTTCCACCACCACCATGATAGAATCATGTTTCTTGTTGGTTCTAGGTAGCTTAGTGATACAATCCATTGTTACCACTTCCCAATTCCACTCAGGAATGGGAAATGGCTGTGGTAAACCAGCAAGGTGTCTCTTCTCAGCCTTGACCTTTTGAAATGTCAAACACTTGGCAATGAAATCAACAACTTCTTTATTCATGCCTGACCAATAATATTGGATCTTGATAAATGCAATAGTTTTCTGGTAACCTGGGTGTCCAACATAAGGTACATTATGAATTTCTCCCAATATCATATTTTTCAATTCTGGTGAATTTGGCACATAAATTCTTCCTCTGTATCTGATAATTTCAGCACTTTCCAGCTTACATTCTTCAACTTTTTGTTGTAAATTACCTTGCTGAAGTTTTTCTCTTAACTCCATATATTTCTTATCTGATTTTGCAACTTTTAGAATTTTATCTCTCAAATTTGATTGACACATGCTAATTGTTGTAGCATGTATTTCATGCACTCTCCTGTTGAGTGCATCAACCACCTTGTTCTCTTTACCTTTGATATGCTTTATGCCAAATTCATATTCACTAAGGAAATCTAACCATCTACTTTGTCTGGAATTCAGAGTTGGTAGTCCAAACAAGTATTTCAGACCACTATGGTCTGTTTTCAACTCAAATATTTTTTCCATGAGGTAGTTCCTCCACATTTTCAAGGCATGCACTATGGATGTCAACTCCAAATCATGAGTTGCATAGTGTATTTCATGCTCTTTCAACTTCCTTAATTCATAGCACACCACATATCCATTCTGACTAAGGACTCCACCAAGTCCCTCATTACATGTATTAGTTCATATAATGAAATATTTATTTGGATTAGCAATCCTCAGTATTGGAGCACTAATTAATACATGCTTCAAGTGTTGGAAACTTCTTTCACAATCTTGTTTCCACTCAAACTTCACATCCTTCTTCTGCAAACAAGTGATTGGATGTGCAATTCTTGAGAATCCCTTAATGAATCTTTTGTAGTAACCTGCAAGGCCCATGAATTATCTCACCTCCAAGACATCACTTGGTGTTGGCCATCCTTCAATGGCATTTATCTTTTCTAGATATACTGATATCCCCTCCTTGGAGATGATATGGCTCAAATAATGGATTTGCTTCTGGTAAAATGAGCACTTGCTCAACTTGGCATACAACTAATTCTCTCTCAAAACCTGTAACACCATTCTTAAGTGTTTCTCATGCTCTTCTTCATACTTAGAATAAATTAAAATTTCATCCAAGAAGACAATGACAAACTTATCCAAGTAATTCCTTAATACACCATTCATGAGACACATGAAGACAACTGATGCATTCGTTAATCCAAATGGCACCACTGTGAACTCATAATGGCCATACCTTCTTTTGAAAGCACTTTTGTTGATGTATTATTCTTTGATTCTTACTTGATAATATCCTGACTTGAGATCAATCTTGGAGAATATTTTTGCATCTTTCAACTGATCAAAAAATTCATCTATCCTTGGAAAAGGTACTTGTTATTCATAGTTACTTTGTTCAACTGCCTGAAGTCAATACAAAGTCTCAAAATTCCATCATTTTTCTTTACAAACAATACTAGGGCATCCCAAGGTGATACACTTGGGCATATATATCCCTTCTTCATAATCTCTTCTAGTTGCATTTGCAATTCCTTCAGTTCAAGTGTAATAATCCTGTAAGGAGTCTTAGATATTGGAGCTGCTCTAGGCATCAGATTGATAGAGAAGTCAATATCTCTTTTGGGTGGAAATTCTGGTATTTACTTTAACACATCTTGAAAATCTTTCAGGATTGCGCAGTCTTCAATATTTGAGACCTTATCCTTAGGTGTCTCTTCCATCTGTGCAACAAATATTTGGCACCCTTTCCTGTAACTTTTCTTCAGCTGCAAAGATAAAACTTCTCTGACAATTAATGATCTGGGAATTCCTTGTACTGTCCTTAAGTTTCCTTCCTCATCCAAGCAAGTAAATTCCTTGTTATAATAGTCTAGGACAACATGGTGTTGGTCCAACCAATAAATACCAATTAGGAAGACATATGAACATAAAGGTATTATGTTAAGATCTGCGCTGGTGTTCAGTCCATTCATGCTCATTGGACATGCTTTGACCATCTCATTAATATTTCTTTTAGCTCCTATAGCTAGTTGCACCATCCAAGGTTTTCCAAGTTTGTTTCTTGGCAAATGAAACCTTTCCACCATCTTAGGATCTAGATAACTATGGCTAGTTCTTGAATCAATTAAAATATCAATGGGATGGTTATTGATCTTACCTTCCACTTCAATCATATGTGATTGAAACTCACATTTCTTGTTGTCCAAATTTGCATAGATCTTAGGTACACTTATGCACATATCCTTCATTGTTTTATCTTGCTGCGCTTTGTGAACAGACCTCACTTTTTCACTTCTTTGAGGGAAATCTCTGTACATATGATCTCCCTTACAACCCCAACATTGAATAGGTGGTTTCCTTGGCCTTTTTCCTAGTGACTCTGTCATTCTAGATTCTTTAGAAGTTGGTTGTTCTTGATGGTTATTTCTGAAGAATGGTGGCTTAGTCCCCTTTTTCCTCTATTCCATCTTGCTTTTCTCCTGGTCTTCCCAAGATTTTTGGTAAGATGCTTTCCCTTTTTGTTGATCATAAAGGCACTTAGCCCTTCTTATTATTTCCTCCAATGTTTTGGAATCATCATATTGTATTCTTTCACTCATAAATGATGGAATCCCACTCAAATATCTCTGTATCTTAACTTTCTCATCCGTGATGAAGAAAACATATTTCAGCATCTCTAAAAACCTTCTTTCATACTCATCTATGGCCATACTCCCAAGCTTGAGTTCAAATAATTCCTTCATTTTTTTTGGCATAGTATCTCTTAGTCAAGTATTTACTTTGAAAATACCTCTTGAATTCTCTCCAAGTCACCTTCTTCTCATCAATATGTTGTACTTGCACATATTGGTCCCACCACATTGATGCTTTTCCCTTGAGCTAATAACTAGCAATTAATCCTTCTGTGCATGAAGACTAATTATGCAATTGAAAGTATTTTCTCATATTTAGCAGCCAAGTCTTTGCATCATCATCCTTCTTATGTTCACCGCCAAAAGTATGAGGCTTGATTTTGTTAATTCCCCTCTGAATTTCATCCACCTCAGACCTATTCTTAGGTTTCTTGATAGGAGATGGACCTGAACTACTGTGTGCTCTCCTAGTTGAATTATTTGGAGAGTGATGGTGTTTCCTGCCATCACTTCTATTGCAAATTGATCTTCCCCTCTTATCATGAGACTTATGACTTCTTGATTTGTTTGTATCAATCTTATTAACAATCTTCTTCTTAATTTTGTCCAAGCTCTGCATCAACTTGATGTTGAAGTCTTCCTGTTGCTCCTTGGCTTTCATAAGCCTCTCATTATAAGCTTTATGACTCAAGACATCCCTTTGAAAAAAAATTATGGTTTCCACCAAGTTCATGATTTCTTCCTTACCTTCTCCATGTCCATTTGAATGTGTACCTTCATTATCAATATGGACATACATTCCTCTGATATCGACTTCATGGTTGTAACCTTTCTGCACATCTTCCATGATTTTAAACTATTGTTGAGTTGTTCTGATCTAATTGATGTTAACTTTAAAAAAATGTCCAGTCAACAAAATTTGTTAGGCTAAATAGTTTAACAAAACCATGAATTTATGTACAATTTAGTTTCCATAAAGTTTCAGAATCCACTCTTCTAATTTCTTGGGAAGATTGACTATCCAATTGAATTCGTGTGCACTGCTTCACAATTATTACCATGCTCCAATTTTATACACTCAACGCTAAAATGTAACGCATACACCGTGCACCACTACCAAGTGTGCATACATTTATGTCGCACACCAATACTCTATTGAGCACAACCTTTGTGTCACACATAGACACTCTGCACGCACTACCAATACTATACTACACCACTTCAAGGTTAATTGTATTTGCACCACTTGCCAATACTTTATGTGCACCAATATTCTGTCACGCGTCGATATCCATTGAGCACTACTTTTGTGTTGCGCACATATATTCGCTACGTATTGTTATCTTCACACCGCGCATCAGTAATTATTTCTTTCTGCGACGTGAAATTTCAACATGCACGTACAACATACCAATGTTGTATGAGCACCAACAACTCAAATTGTGCTCTGCCAACATATCAAGTGTACACCTTGCACATCAATTATTAATCATGCGCCAAAATCCTTGTACCCTGCGATGCCAAACTTTAGCGTGCTTTATCATGAAACTATATTCTGCGCATGCCACATTTTATACAAGAAGGAGTGCCAAAAATTAATGTACATATATGGTGCACTCTTTAACTTCTTTGAGAAACTATTTTTTAGTGCACATGCATGCGTCACACTACTACTTAGCGCGCACAAAATTTTCAATCACTTAACTAATTTTTCCATAATTTTCAATGCAAAAAATTGGGGCTTTTTCTCGATTCTCATCCAATTTTACTCCAATATACCCAAATTCAACCTCTGCGACAACAAATTATTGTGTGTTCCATTGGTTGATATCTCTGGTGCGAATTTTTCCAAATTCCTTCACGAATTGTGAATCCTATTCAAACAATTCCACTCAATCTGTCGCGATTTCTCTGTAACATCAAATTTAATCAATTTATGTCTGACTTTTTCTTGAAAACGTATTAAAATCAAGGGTATCTCCTCACTTAACCAAATTTCCCCAAATTCTTCACGAATTTAACAATAGGAATTGGGGATTTTACCCAATTTCACTCAAGTGCTTCAATTCTTCGTCATGGATGCAGTATAACTTGAAATTCGGCCACTTTCGAATTCAATTCACTGTGAAAATGGTTTCAACATGATGTTAACTCAGTCCATCCAGGCTCAGTGTTGAAAACGGGGCTCTGATACCAATTTTTAACATACCCTGTTACCAAAAACTGCTCTGATACCAACTTGTAACACCCCTAACCAACTATTGGGCAATGCCACTTAAAAATTTCTTTCTCTGATACCAATTTGTAATGCACCCGACCACCCAGGTCGGGTGCATTCCACCAAAACTTCTCTTGTCATCAAATTTGATACCATATTACCAAAAATTCAATCGGAATTACTCTGATACAACTCTGTCACTAATTAAAAAACATAAAAATACACTATGTAATGCACAATTGCATACATATTCATAACATAAATATATATATATATATGTGTGTGTGTGTGTGTGTGTAGAATAAACACATGAAAACAAATGCATAACTATAACTGCAATACATAGTTTAATACACAATTGGGACTTATCTTTGAATAAAGGCACCACCAACTACATGTAGACCTTCCACATTCCTCCCATCCTTAGACCACACTGTTCATCACTCTCAGCAGTGGGTCACCCCCGAGATGGGGATAAACTCCACTTGGGTAAGGGTTCCCAACCAGGATAAAGTCTCTAACTCAACAGGAACTCAGTCATAGGTAACTCAATCACAGGTGACTCAATTACAGGAAAGTCCATCACAGATGCCAATTCACATTGACAACCTACAATCCCTCATTCCCCACATGCCTATCCCACTCCAGGAAGTATTCCCCTTCTCTTATCAACAGTTCTTCGACTTCCCCACTTCCCTTCCAGGGCTTAAACAACATGCCAAATAGGAAGTCTCATAGCCCTATCATTGTAGTTTGGAACCTCGAGAAATAATTCCCAGCAATTCTCTCACCTGGAGAGAATGCAGTCTCCCATGGGATTGACAACCCGCCTCTTCAATAAAAAGTCCCACGAGCCTAACAACCCACGTATTCAGACTAGCTCTCCAAGCTAAGCCATATACAAGTATTTGTGATAGTAAACAACATACTGATCACAGTAACAATCGGGCTCATGACAACAACAATCGGGTTCACTCACTAAATAGTTCTATGACAGAACAGTCAACTCGATGATAAAACAGTCGGCTCCCTCACAGCTTGGTCATCCGTGAATAATTAGGGAATAATCATTTCCCCCCGAGAGTACCAGAATAAACTAATTCCAAACTATTTGACTACATGTTCCCAACTTGACACCTATCAAGTTGGGAACTTCCTTCAGTCTATGACATGTTCCCAACTTGACACTTTTCATATTGAGAACTTCCTTCAACCACGTGTCCCCTCCTTAGGACTTAGGATATAATAATATATCCTAACTTTAAAATTTTTAAAGAAATAATAACAAAATATTCATTTTTGGGTTTAAGCCCCTTTAACCCAGCCCCCTTAACCTCAGCTAGTGGAGTTTAAGATCCTCATTCTCTTTTACATGGTCGGTCTGTCGTAGGGATGTATTTTCATTAAATTTTGTTGTGATTACATTTACATTTTTAGTATTGAAGTATTGATCTTTGCATCTAAGCTCACCGACCTCAAAGTATATTGTTCACACACTAAAACCAGTGTGTGCATAATTTATGGGCTGCACACACCCTTTCTTCCATGCGCCACCCTCATGCCCTTACACTGGTGTGCATTGCATCATGACTTATATACAAAAGGATTATTTAGCCTCCAAAACCTATGTGATAAGCCAGTGCGTGTTGAATCTAGGGTTGCACGCCTTTTCCTTCAGTGCACCATCCAATTTGCACTTACACTTGTGCACGCTACATACATTAAGTTGTTTCACTTTCAGTGCACCATTCAGGTGTACTTACATAGGTGTGCACCAAAAACTTAAACTGCATGCTATATCATTTTACAACTACATGCACTCCTTTGGTGTGAGATTCTTGTGCACTAACTTAATGCGTGCAGATCCAAACCAACAAACTTGTTACTTCAACTCACTAGCTTATATGTAAAGTATAGTTACATTCATATGTACACTTGGGGTTCAACCTAGGGGTATTACACATGGGGCACATGGTGCAAAATATCTTGAAAACTATAACTAGGAATTTTTAGATATCGATGAGACCTTTCCAATGGTATAAGGAGTGCATAAAACATAGTTCAGAGTCAAAAGTTTGGTGAAAAAAGGGTAAAGGCTAGGTTATGCCCAATGTGTTGCATCACACCTCTCGCCAATGTCTGGAGTAATACATTATAAGTTTCTTGGCATGCCCACCAATGCTTTCATCCTATTCCATACTTCATATATCTCGGTTGGAACCTAGCCTTATAGTTCATTCATCCCTGCATCGAGAGATTGGATCTTATTCATCTTTTTCATTCATAGGACAACATGTAAAAATGAAACTGAGAACAATTTAAGGAATTAACATGTATCGACTTGTGCATGATATTCCTTGCATCAGGAATACAATCATATTTTATCATCGACACGCTAGGACTAGGGGAGGATCATAATCATAATGTTAGATGGAAGGCGACACATTGGGGAATTAAGTGGGATATAATATTTTGAGGGAGCACCAAAATGTGGAGGTTAGGAGGACATAAAATGTTTAGGGAGCGTTGAAACACCTTACAACGCAACCTCCTTAAACAATGTTTTATTGCTTTAAAAACACTTCACATGTCGACATCATGTGTCGATGTCTAAATTACTTTGCATTGTCGATACATGTTTAAGGATAAGGAGGAAAATGATTTTGAAGTGGAGTGACAGGATGGAAGCAACTGTTAAGAAGGGGGTTGCATGGTTTAATTTCCCCCCATTTTGTATTATGCACCATGTCGTCACATGTTTCTCACATGAGACTATAACCTATGCATGTCCTTTTCCTTCATTTAATCTTTAAAACATTACTTTAATGTTGTAAAACTATTTCAGACCATTATTTCTATGCCTTGTATTATCTCTAGAATGTCATTTTCCCAAAAATAAAATCGCTCATTATATTAGTAAAATATAATAGGATTACATCTCTTGTAATAACTTTAAACTATTAGTTCAAGCACTTTAAACTATTGCCTCTAGAAAAGTTCCATGGGATAGTACAGTTGGTGAGACATGCACACACACTTTTGATACGAGAGAGGTTACAAGTTCAAACCTTGTATCTCTAGGGTTACGGTTTAGCACCCTTATCATCCACAAAACATGGGAAAGTATTGGCGAGTTTCCTGTGCCTATTTCCCTGGTGAAAAAAAAACTATCAACTCTAGAATGTCATAAGATGGCCGATACATCAGGGAGTTATAGATATTATAATATCCATGGATTGTCAACGTGTGAAAGATTCATATGAATTATAATATATTTAAATGGTATTGATAGACGTTGGGGAGCATGGAGGATTTGAAAAGTTTGGAGACCACTGACTCTTTAGCGAGCATGAGGTATTTGAAAAGTTTAAAGACCATCGATACATGAAGAGGAGGGTTGAAAAGATTTCAAAGTGGATCCAATGGTTAACCAAGAAAAAGGGGGGTGGGGTCGTATGGTATGAGGGCCCCCCCTTTTTCCACACGTTTTTTTAAAATGTTTCAGTCACATATATTTTATGCTTAATACATTGTCTTAACTATGAGATACGTTAATAATGAAGCCCCCTTTCTTTTTTATAAACTTTATTTATTTTTTAAAGCATTTTAGTAAGGGAAACAATTTTCATATTGGATTTTATTTAATCCTTAAAATTGTTTTTAATGTTTTAATCCTTAAATTATTTTTCCTTTAATATTTTTTTATATGTAATATTATGTAGTGGCGCTTAGGTTTAAAAGGCTGAAAAAGGGGGGGTTTTGGTGCAAGCTAACTTGACTTAAAAGGTCCATAATTCACCCATACGATGCTTGATTAAGGTGTCATTTTTTGTAACGTAGCGAGCACAGGGAGAGGTTTCTACTAAGAGAACTTACAACTTCATTCAAGTATTTTAGTAGTTTCCTGATTAATGAAGTTCACTTGATGGGAAATCCTTGGTGATCATTTTGGTGCTTCTAGACCTTGGATTTTCATTATGTCAATGGTGTTGGATTTGTAATATCACAAAAAAATTAGTAGGCTTGCTTTGGAGGTGAAAAATTAGTTTTCTTCGACCAATACCTAAAATTATGAGAAAAAACATTTTTTAATAAATATTCAGGCCCCTCTTTTGTCACTATTTTACCCAAATTCAATTATGTTGATTCCTGCGACATTTGTGTTATATATGTTTTCAATATATCGATTATAACTGAAGTCATCCATCAGTAGCTGAGAAATATTATCTTGTGAAAATATCCAATTGACATTAGGAGCACCTAATACTAAGTACTAGGCAAGAATACCAACTCTTTTCTGAGAAGCAATTCAGAGCCAACATATGTCTTCCAAATGCTGCAATCAACTCATATAATAATAAATGGCACTTTCATGGCCATGGTTATTTAAGGAACCAAGAGGCACAAAAAATACATGCAGGTATGATAAGCATAATAAAAACTACTTGCGACACAAACAAAATTGACGAGACTATTGCCACACTCAATCATGACTGCAACATGACATATCTCAAAACAACATGCAGTAAAACATTAGTCATCCAATCAAATAGAAAATTATTAACCATTGAAAATCAAGAGAAACTAGTTAATGGGTGCAACGATCAAATGATTTGAGTTGGAAAAATTTAGGAGGGCCCCAAGTTTGTTGGCTTGGGGAGTGTGTTGAGGCCTCAACATTGAACAATTGGTGACACACTAGAAGAAAACAAAATCTTTGCCAGCAGTGTCTGAATTATGAGCATAAAATGAAGAGAATCGTTTTCTTACTTTGAAGGACATTATGGAATAAATGTGCAAGAGATATCTAAAAAAATTCATAATTGTGGGTTCACTAGTAATGCTTTCATGGTGACTAGTGGAGCTCATCTATAGTAATAAGAAGATGAATGAAGAGACTTATTTCCTTACACTGTGTCAACAATCTAGGTTGACATCTTCATCATGTTGAAATATTGTAACTTCGAAGAATATTCTACTTGAGAGAGAGTGTTGAGTAATATTATTATATTATATTTAATTAGGCCATATTGTGCCTTTGTAAAAGACAACCCTATTGTGACTTGAAAGTTAAATGTAAATTAAGAGGGTAAAGTCATAGGTCAGCCTAGACCTAATTTTAGGCTGGCCATACCACTATTTATAAGAGAGGCCAACACTTCATTTGGATACACTCACCACACTAGCTTTGCAGCTATGAAGAAGTGCGCAAGTCTTGGAGGAACTACTACTACAACTAAGTGTGACGTCAAGGAGGGTTCTTGATCTGTGTCTTGGTATTTGTTGGTTAAGTGGTGTGATACTCTTCCTAGTGAAGGAGTAGAGGAGGATCTTCTATTTGGTCTTTGGTCTATCTATATTGAGGAAGGTATTGTTGGGTTTTCTCCCCCATGAGGGTTTCCCAGGATAATCTATGTGTCTCTATTGTTTCTGTGATTTCCTCTCTTTCAGTGATCTTATTTATGCAACTAATATGCTAAATTATTATAATAATAAAGAAGAACAATAACTACTAGTTGTATAAGTAAAACATTAACATGGTATCAGAGCAGGCATGGAAGAGACCAACTCATGGTTTATAAGAAGTGTCTAGATTCAATGCACCCTCTCCAAGATTCAGTTTCAATATTGTAGCTGCTGAAAATTAGGGTTTCTTCACAAACCTTAAGTGTGGTGTTTTCCTTGTTTGAGGAGGACATTGGAGAAATTAACCACACCTAGGAACTCTCCCTAGGAGGGTGCATCTAGTCCCTGGATCAAAATTCCAAAATTTGAAGTTTAAGAAATTAGGGTTTACTCATAAAACCCTAAGTTGCAGTTGCAGTACCAGTTGCAATTGCAGTTGCAGTACTAGTTGCAGTTGTAGTATCAATTGTAGTAACAGTTCCTTCATTCCAGTTCCTTTAAACTATATCATTATTTTAAAGGGTATTGCAAGAGAAAGGATATTTTGTCTAAACAACAATCGTAGATCCAGAGGGATCTCAGATCCAACACATTCAGAGGAACAATGCACCTCAGGTTTGATCAATTTAACATGCCTCTATTTGTTATGATATTATGAACATTTAGATTATATTTTGATCTATTAAAGTTATGACTATCATACTAACCATTGGTCAAAATTAAATTCAAAGTATTAGATTGATTAAAGTTGAGATTATAGAGTTTATTCCCTAACCCATTTTTTCTATCAAGAAAGCATATTATCTTAGTACAGAGGACAGGTTGAAGAAAATACTTGTCATCTTGAGTGAAGGAGACTTGGACGAAAAGCAACACACTCATTTTCAAGGACAAGACTCTAGGTTCCAGGTTTGATTGATTAAATTGATAGTATTCAAATTTACACATATCAAGTTTGATAACTGCTAAACACTATAGTTGTGATAACAATCTTTGAAAATTTTATTATTGAATACTTGGTAGCATGTGAGCACTATTGAGACAAATACTTACTATAATCATTTACTAGACATAACTAACATCTCCTCTAGGAGAAACTTCTTGTTTTGTTTCCAGATTACCATGGAGGAATGATTGATCACAACACTAGAAGAGAGTTGCTCTCATTTCCTATTATTGTATTTCTTATGTTTTATCCTTGTTTCAGGCATGTCACAAGTGATAGCTCTAAAGGAGATATTATGATGATTGTTCTTGATATTGTTTTATTATTATTATAAAGAGTATTATTCTTGTCTATTGTTTCTCCCTTGTTGTTCTTGTTCTGGGCAGGGCACAGGTGATAACCCCGAGGAAGATATAGTGAATATTGCATGAGGAAACATATTAGATGAGACATGGAGAAGACTATCCAAGTTGTATAGTGCATGACCGTATACATCCATGTACCAAAGAATATGAAGACGAAGCTACTTTTGAGATACATAGTATCTCAGATGGAGATTGATTGTAAGGAGTAGAAGGCTCTAAAGATGACCGAACATTAGAATAGAACTCACATTATACTTAGTCAATGGATAATGAAGCCACCTTGACAGGAAGCATAATTTGTTTGAAGTATGAATCAACTTTTCATATTAAGACTTGGTATTCAAACACCAAGTATATCCTGCAGAGACTATGAAGTTTTTGTAGACTTAAAATAAATCAAGACTCAGAGTCATCCTGATCTCAGGAAGGATTAGATGGGAAAAAGAGACATCTTCCAAGATGGGTAGATAGATGCCATGAGTTGAGATAACTAGATCGTAGCTTCAGAGACTTCTAGGAGACGTGAAATATCCTGGGAAGATTCCCTTGTTTCAGTGACAGACAAGGAAGCCAGTTAGAAGGACTGGGATATGGATTTTGCCTTGATACTAGAAGGGAAGTCAGTGGTGACTTCAAAGATTGATATAAAAGATAAAGAATGTTGAAGATAAAAATATAAAGATGTGAAAAACCTGATTTGTGTCTGGAGGATTCTCCCAGCAAGAGGGAGAAGACTATGATGAGACACTTTATCTAGTAATTGAAGAAATAGTTCCAATATTCGTGAAGATAGTCAAAACAACCATGATTCTGATACAGTATGAGACTCAGAGGGAGAAGTCCCTGTATTTGAGTTTGAGTTGCCTCCATGAAAGAAGAAAATATACCTTTAGTATCAACCACTCTCAGCTTCATATGAAGATGTTTCCATGATAGAGTATAGGAGTTACTCTCAGAGTTCAGCTGCCACAGTGAGAATGGACTAGTCATTCTTAGCTTCACAACAACTGCAAGTGCAGGGTCCTAGTCCCAGAGGTAACATTGCATAAAGAGCAGAGGACATACTCTCAGTCAGTGACATAAATAGTGCTTTGTAGAAAGCACATAAAGCTAGCACATGATTGTGTATATTAAGTTGCAGTTGAGCAAGTGTACCAGGTTGGTACAATGTGATGTGAAAATTTGGTTTCAAAGTATAGGACATGAAGACTCATGTTTGCAAGTTGAAGAAAGCTCCAAGAGCTTGGTATGGTAGGATTGATAGTTTTCTGATGAGATTGGGCTTTACCAAGAGTAAAGTTGATTCTAATATTTACTTCAAGTTTATGAATGATGATCCAGTTGTACTGCTACTATATGTGGATGACTTATTCTTAACAGAAGAAGAAAATCTCATCACAGATTGCAAAAGGAATCTCTTTGCAGAATTTGAGATGAAATACCTAGGCTCGATGCATTATTTATTAGGTCTTGAAGTTTGGCAGAGCCTAGAGAAGATCTTCCTTAACTAAGGGAAGTATGCAGTTGAAATACTGAAGAAGTTTGACATGTTGGAATGTAAATCCATGGCCACACCCATGGAGATGAATTTGAAGCTACTAGTTGATACTTCATTAGAGTTATTTGATGCTACTTTATACAGACATATTATTGGTTCATTGATGTATCTGATGAATACTAGGCCAGATATATGCTTTTCTATGTATCTGGTGGAGCCCAAACATGTTCACCTTGTAGCTGCAAAGCATGTGATGATATAGCTTAAGGGTACATTGAATTATGGTCTTTGTTATACTAGAGATCATAACTTCATATTGATGGCTATATTGATTCAGATTGGGATGGAAATGCTTCTGACAGAAAACACACTTCAGGATGTTGTTTCAATTTGGGGTAAGCCATGACTTCATGGAAAAGCAGGAAGTAATCCAGTATTGCTCTTAGTATGGGAAAAGTGGAGTAGATTGTAGTATGCTCTTCCAGTTGTGAATCCATATGGCTTCAGAAGTTGTTGACTAGTCTATTCAATCTGGAGATGGAATCTACCATGATTCTATGTGATAACCAGAGTTGCATAAAGATGACAAAGAACCCAGTGTTCGATGATAAGACGAAGCACATAGATATTCAGTATCACTACATTTGTGACATGGTGTGGAAAGGAGGTGTAAAGCTTCAATATGTTGGCACTGATGAGAAGGTTGTAGATGTGTTGACTAAAGTCTCTATCTCGTGTGAAGTTTGAGTACTTTCGAGACAAGCTTTGTGTAGTCCGAAAGGACCTCCCTCAAAGGGCGGAGTGATGTTGATGATATTATGGTATCCTAATCAACAATAGGTAGCTTCGTTAGGATTTTATATCCTAGGGGACTGATCATCCCTGGGAATATTTCAAAGGTCTGGTAAGGACGGTCTGTCAGAGTACCTGTGCATGTATATGCTATTTGTGGTCAGTAGTGGTAGCTTAGTAATCGTATGATTCCTAGGAAGATCCTAAAGGTCCAGTAAGGATGGTCTGTCAGAGTACCATCGATGTTGTTGTTTATGTACCTACCTCATTCTATTGCCACATATAGATGTTGATGTTCTAGCTTCATGTTGTTGATGATGTTATTCTAGCTTCGTGTTGCTGATGATGTTATTCCATCTTCGTGTTGTTGATGATGTTGTTGTTCTAGCTTTGTGTTATTGATGATATTGTTCCATCTCCGTGTTTTTGATGTTGATGTTCCAGCTTCATGTTGATGATGATGATGATGATGTTATTCCAGTTCCATGCTGCAAATGATGATGGTGTTCAGTTTCTACTGATGTTGATGATGAGAAAAACTTTCAATGACCTATAGATATGACAGGCAGTGTTCTAGATGTTAATGACAATGTCTCCTCCTCTTGATGTTGTGTTGAGTCCAGTCAGTTGTATTGAAGTTGTCAGTAGAATACCCTTCTTGTTAAGGGGGAGTGTTGAAATATTATAACTTCGAAGAATATTCTACCTGAGAGAGAGTGTTGAATAATATTATTATCTTATATTTAATTAGTCCCTATTGTGCCTTTGTAAAAGTCGTCCCTATTATGCCTTGAAATTTAAATGTAAATTAAGAGGGTAAAGTGATAGGTCGTGTTAAGGTCCTAACCCGCACATAGGTAGATCAATGTATTCGGATGTAATAAAGGTTAATATTAATAAGGCCTTTCAATAAAATAGAATAAGGCGGATGTAAGAAGACCTAATA
>JZKD02S1679322.1:7702-22988 GCA_000966675.3 Picea glauca
ATGAAGAAGTTATGCGGGCAGAGTACCCGCATCTTTTTGAAAATTTTGAAAGACTTGCAGAGACAATGTAAGTTGCACTGAGGATAGTGCAAAAATAAGGGGAGGGGGATTGTAGCGTCCCCAAGGCCGAAGCCCGTCAGAGATCATGTTTTATGCAAAGAATTGTAAATGTGTTCTATAGGCTAGTGAGCCAAGTGTTGTATAAGATGTAGGATTATGTGTTTTGTTAGGCTAGGGAGCCTAAGTGTTGAAGGCCATGAGCCTGTTGATGTACTTGTATGTATGCAGATCAATTAATAAAATATAAACACCGCCAGTGCAGACCGACCACGATGAATGAGTGATGGGGGACTGAGTGTCCACAGAGTGGGAAAGGAACCAGGGGCTGAAAGGTGGGAGAAGGGGATGAGTGATGAGCCTAGGGGCTAAGCCTAGGGGGCTTAAGCCTGGGAAATAATATTTTGATATTATTTTAAAAAAAAGAGACATGTGCATTTTTGTTTATCCTAAGTTTTGGAAAGGGAACGTGCAAAGGAGATGCATGCTATGGTACACATGCAGTTCCCAGGGTGACAAGTGTCAACCCTGGTGCATGCAAATAAAACGGAGGAAGTAAGCTGTGACGGGGATCTTCTCTCCATTCTGACCGGAACCTCTGAGCGTAGAACCGGTATGCCATCTGCCAGATTACTCTGATTCATCTCTGAATCCGTTAAGCCTGTGTTTGTCTGAAGAAACCGTGTACACCCATGTCTCGAGCTGTGAGTCTGTGTCTATTCTAGGCAAACCCAGGAGCGCATTCCTGAACCAGAACCCTGTGTTGAACTCGAGTGGAAGAATCCTTGGTTGTTGGGGAAAAGATGAGCTAGCCTGTGCGTGGATCCTTTTCCGAAATCATCACCGTGAGATCATCCTGTGATTGCCAAGCCAGTTGGGGAAGCCTTGGTATTTGTTCCCCGTGGATTGACGTGACCACGCAGTACTGGACTGCGTGAGGCTTGTTGGCCTGTGAGTGACTCCTCCAGGTGAGAGAGTGCGCAGAGAGAGAAGAGAACTCCTGGAAGGAACCCTGTAGCTTCCATAGAGCCCGGAGACTTCTGGTCTAGTCTGTTCTTGTAACCCAAGGTAAGGGAGACTGGCAGTCGAAGGACTGTCTAGGTGATAGAGAATGTGCACTCTCCTGGGGTGGAACAAGCATGTGGGGAATGAGGGTTTGTGGGCAGTGAGCATGGGAGATTCCTGGGAGAGCTTCTTCCTGGTGAATGTGTATGTGCTATCTTCCTTGTAACCTCAGCCTAGCCTAGGATTCCTTGCCTTGGGGTGGAGCTCGGTCCCAGCTCGGGGGTGACCCACTATTGAGCTGATGAACAGTGTGGTCTAAGGCTGGGAGGTTCATGGAAGGCCTGCACTTGGTTGGTGAATTATACAGCTGTTAAAATATAAGTATCTGAATTATGTTTTATCGCATTTGTTATGACTGTGTTGTATATATTATCATGTTTTCTGCTGTGTAAATGAATTACTGTTGAATGCTATGGTTTGTTAATGGCAACAGTAACTTATATATTTTACTCTGAGAATTAAGTGTGTTTAATTGTGTTAAATGCATGTGGTTATAATTCCTGTACAAATTATGTAAACATCCATGTATAGAATGGTAACTGAGAGGTTTGGAAACCTCGGTAGTAAAAAGGTACACTACAACTGGACAAATTTTGGATGAGTTTCCAAGAGGCCTTGGGAACACAACTAAACTTCAGTACTGCGTATCACCCGGAGACTGACGGGCAGACCAAACGAATGAACCAGACCTTGGAGGACATGTTGTGCATGTATGTGATGGACCAACAAAAGTGTTGGGAAGAATTCTTACCACTGATAGAATTCTCTTATAACAATAGTTACCAAAGCACCATTAAGATGGCGCCTTTTGAGTTTCTTTATGGGAAACCATGTCGGACACCTTTGATCTAGGATCCACTTGAGGATAGGGTCCTGCTGGGACCAAAAGCAATCCAAGAAATGGAAGATTAAATGCAAACAATAAGACAAAGGATTAAAGAAGCGCAAGATCGACATAAGAGTTATGACAATGCGCACTGTGTCGACCGTAGTTATGAGGTTGGCGATCGAGTCTTCTTGTGGGTTAAACTGCATAAGAGTTTGATCAAGTTGGGAAAGGCAGCTAAACTTTCTCCTATGTTCATTGGACCTTTCAAGATCATGGAAATAAAGGGGCCCGTGGCCTATCGACTAGCCTTACCTGATTCCTTGAGGCATATGCATGATGTTTTTCACGTATCTATTTTGAGACATTATATTAGTAATCCTACACATGTTATTGACATGAGTTCCTTGTAGGTAGCAGACGAGGGGGCATTCATGGTTGAGCCCATCCGCATCTTGGATCATCACATTTGACATATACCATGTCGAACAGTAGAGCAAGTCAAGGTCCAATGGGATAGCTATAGTCCACACTCAATGACATGGGAGGACACATATGATATGCGCCAACAGTTTCCATTTTTGTTTGATAGATAGACTTATGATACTGTGATACACATTATTTTGACACTTATATACTATAAAACTTCATGACGACGTTTATACCAAGAGGGGGTGTATGTAACATCTCTCTCTTGTGCGCACTGAGCGAACTTATTCTTTGAGGACACTTGCTTGCAAGTGATCCAAATTATTATACTATTAAGCATTTGGTTTTGATTATGAGGTGTTATGGGTTGATGACATATTGTTTTACTGCATTAACATAGATAGGTACTACTAACTCATTTTTACTAAGTGTGCAAGATTTTGGACCTTGAGGATGTAGATGCATCAATGGAACCCCTTGGACTCTGGATCGAGTCGAGGAGTGGACTATTGGGGTTTGATTGTTGTATATATGATATTTATGCATCTGATTAGATGATATGATTATGGATATATTTATGACATGTTTTGTTGATGATTCAGGTTGATGATAGCTTGCCGACCAGACTCACATGTGGAGTAGAGGGGTCACGCATAACTACTAGAGATGTTGAGGGAGAGGTGTGGACAAATACCCTGCCACAACGTACTAGCACTCCCACCGTGGCTTGAACTGTAGGTTAATGATTACCTAGTTCATGAGGACCCACGATGTCATGAGGGAAGATTGCAACAGTCACTCACAATGATTCTAACAGGGGCGTAATAAGGCAGGGGCCTTATTCCTTAAAGGCCTTTAGTTTCCCACAAGATCACCTGGCGGAGTATTGACTCCAGGGGTTTTTGATGTCTACCAAGACAGTTAAGAGGCGAGTGGCACCCTTGGAGCACGTGTTTCATCTTGAATGGCACGTCGCGCAAGAAAAATGGAAAGAGGCGAGTGGCAACCTTGGAGCACGTAGTGCGTTCTGAAGGGCACGTTGCGCAAGAGAAATAGAAAGAGGCGAGTGGCACCCTTGGAGCACCTAGTGCGTTCTGAAGGGCACATCGCGTTGTTATTTAATATTTGGATAAACCTAGATGGCTTTAGGACGAATAACATGTTAAGGAAGATTTAAAAAATTTCACCTAATAAAATGTCACCCAGCCTAGGAAATTAAAGTCGAGGTCAAAATTATACTAGTGGTAAAATTTTATCTATTTATTTAAAAAAATAAAAAAATTATTTATATAAAAAAATAAAATAAAAATAAAATAAATAATAATGATAATCCTCATTAATCTTGTGACAAGAAGGGGGTAAGCAATTAAATTGATTTATAAAAATCTTTTTGGATAAAAATTAAAAAGGGGAAATAATTGTTTTACTATATTATGCTAATTAAAAATGTATTCATTCAAAAGAAAAAGGGAATAGGGTAACTTTCTGCACATGCCTTGTTGAGTTTAAATAAAAAGGGGAAAGAGGGAAATATAAAATAATTAGGAAACTAGGAAAAAGCGGGAAACATAAAAAGAAAGGGGAAACTCAAGGGAAAAAACAGATACTCTAACTTAGCATTTAAGAACTTTCTAATTTAAACTCAACTAGTAAATTAATAAGGGGGAAAGTCATTAAAACTTGTAAGGGGATATGGGGACACCTAGGAGCGATTCTAGGAGCAATATGGAGATCTGCATGTTTAATTGGGTAAGGAAAATGATTGTCTTAACATTTTAGTTGATGACTCATATTTTCCCATAGCCTTTATCTCGATGATGGATTGAATCCCATGGCCTTCGATTCTCGGCATGTCTTGACCACCCTATGGTTTATTGATTTGTGATGATTGTGATTGTTCTTTCCTTTCATCCCTAGCTCATCAATCCTCGCTTGAGCAGTCGGCCAGGAGCCTGATCTACGGTCATGGCTTCAGTGTTAATAGACCTATGGATCTCAATGCCCTACTTTTATGTACGTGGATGATGAGCGAAAGACGTTCTTGTCAACTGTCTACCTCTTTTGTTTATCCTTGGCTGATTGTTTTTATTATGCCTTCTAGCAAAAGTACCTCTGCGTATGGATTTCTTTGCGTCCTTATTTGTTTATCTTTGAGCTTGTTTTTGTCTCCATGCCTTAAGGGCTTAACATTGGATTTTCTCTGCACTTGGGCTGATAGAACCTCTGTGGTCATTTCAATGACTTTTCCCATGGATCTTTGCACTTCTCTTGCTGTTGTCTGTGTTTTATTGTTTTATGCGTCTACATTATTACACTATTCCCAATGCTTGTTTGGTGTATGGACTGTGATTTATTTATTTTACTGATTGAGATTCCTTAATTATTGACTGCCATTTTACATGGCGACTGCAATCTACAATTCGATTTTTTTTTCATGTACGATTTTATAATGAGAAAATTATACAAGGAGCCAATGTTTATAGTTTTAGACAACGTTATCATTTTTTATAACAAAACTGAAACGTTCTTATTGGACATCAATTCTATTTGGATTTTGGACAACAAGTTTTATAACCTGAATGGCAGCGAATCTATCGGTCGAATGACTGCATTGTTTTAACATTTAGGGCAGTAAACTTATGTTAACTGATAGCGAAACTTCCTTGGAAGAATGTTTTTCCCTGTTGTGTTAGCAACGTTGTAATTTAACTGAGTTTTAATTGATTAGCATTCATGCATCAATATGTAGGGTTCACGTTTTTCTCTAATTGTATGCACAAAGACTTAATTTCTTAAACCGTGTTACTGAAACTTCCTTAAATACACCCAACTTTTTATATATTGTTAATGTCATTCTTAATTTATGACCACGATTTCGCCATTAAATGTTGACTGGGTTTGCCACTAGAATGACCATGAATTTTCCCTTAATTAATGACTATTTTTGCCACTGGAATGACCATGAAATTGCCATTTAATGATGACTGTGTTTTGATGTTGAATGACCACTGTTTTCCTTAAATTTTGACTACGTTTTTATATATATTTATTTTTTTCTTTTAAATTCGTTGAAGATGTTTGACAATGAGATTCTCCTTGAGTGAAATCAGAATTTCTTTACTGTGTCGTGTCCTTGTTTATTTTCTTGTTAAGTGAAAGGAAATGGTATTATTGTGTCTGCAATTTTAGTTAATGGCATTTACTATTTGTATTTAATGGCAATGCAAAATTATATTTTGTTAATGTACAACGATTTGCTTATTTATCAATGACAGAAAATATGTAATTCCCTTCTGGTGTATTGGGTGCAGCGATTTGCTTATTATTTAATGACAGAAAAAATTATATTCCCATTCTATGGTGAATAAGGTACAACAACCTGCTTAATGGCATTGCAATTGTATTTACTAGCTTTACAATTACATTTTTAACCACAAGGATTTTATAGTTCCATTGGGTTGTGTGTCTGTGCACATTTGTTTTTCTTTTCAGACAGCCTCAGTCGCCTATGTGCCTAGCACTTGGTCACTTGGAATGCATTGTGTTCGAACTTACCTTGGGTCTGCTTTGTTACACTTTTTAGGAGTACATTTCATTTACTAATGGCCTACCAGGACTGCGTTGTCATTTTTATATTCCCGAGTTGATGGTATTTAACTCTTTCCTGTGTTAACGCTTGTCACTTATTGGCATCCCTTCTCTAATTTGATTGAAATGCATTCTAATTCAGGTCATGTTTTACCTAGTTAGCCCGGTGACTTTTCATCTACGCATCTTTTGTTTTCTTTTAATTGACAGCCCATGAATAACGTATACTTTAGTTGCAACAATGGAAGTTATATTTACTTTATACAACAAATGATTAGCATATTTAGACAACCTTTTCATTTGATTATACATCCATTAAATCGTTTAGACAACTCTTTAACTAAATTAGAACAGTCTTGTCCTTTAGTTTTAACATTGATTAAACTGAATTTTCAATTAGAATGTAACTATGGTTATAGAGTTAGTATTAACTAAATTAAGCTAGCTAAATTTGATTTGGAATTATGGTTAAATTGGTTTTACATGGATGACCCAACTATGATTTCGACTTTCTCCTTGATACGCTTTTAATGTTAAATTAGACGATCAATATTGACTATTTTAGACGTAATTAATGGTGGGTTGTTGACGAAGTCTTGTGTTGGTTAGCATCTTCCTTGTGTCATCTTCTTGCGTCTCGTCGACCTATTGTTGGGGTGTGGGTGTAGTCTAGTGTCAATTGTTTCTCCTCCTAGTGTGTCGGATTTATCTAGAGTCCTCGATCTAGATAGGATGTGTTGTACCAACGTTATTGATGCATCTATCACCTAGGGACGACATGATTCCTAATGAGGGGATCATGGTGTGCCCTATTGGATGGCGACGATTGAGAACTTGGCCAGAGTTGGTGCATTCTGTGTGACGTTATTGAGCGTTGTAAGTTTCCTTAGGTGCATGGATGGAACACCTTCTTGCGTTTGGTGCACGCACCTTGTGGTCTAGTATTGTTCTTCAAGGTTGTTGTGTTAGGAGGGAGATGTTGTCCCTTAGCTTGTAGGCGTGTCTTGTTTGCTTCGGGCGAGTAGTCATTCTTCCTTGTGGTTCTACACATGTTTCACCCAGTTGTCTTTGTGCCTATGCGTGGACTCATAGTAGCATGTTGCCTGGACTACATGCTTTATTTCGTCGTCAATTGTGTGTTTAACTATTGTTGTCATCACCATCTTGCCTTTCAAAAAAAAAACAAAACAATTTCGCACTTCTTCTTCGCTTGTAGTCGTGAAGAAGGGGTCTTTATATTTGGTATCAGAGTGGGTTAGACTTGCGACTTGGGATCACTACAACTTTAGTTGATATGATTTGATTATAATGTTTCTAATTAAGTTGAGTTGTATTCGTGCAGTTAATCTTTGTTAGAGGACGCCGCAAAGGCAGATGACGAAGTGCTAGGGGAGGATGTGTGATGCCTCTAGTAGCATCCATGCTTGAGGGGTCTAACCCCTAGGGAGATGAACATGTTGTTGGGCAGGAGTAGATAGTAGTGGGTGATGTGGTTGGAATGATGAGATCTTTTCAGCGCATGTCGAAGGCACTGATCAATTGTTTGTATAGAGATGAGGCCAAAGTGTCGGCACCCCCTGACGATCCACAATGCACTCCGATTGGTATAGGTAGCATTCACCGTGAGCTCAAGAAGGTCAAATTTCCCGAGTTCTTTGGTGCCCTAGACGATGCAACCACCGAGGCATGGTTGGAGAATATGGCGATGTTCTTTGCACTTCGTGACTATACCTCCAACATGATGGTACACATGGCAGTGTTTCAACTAAAGGGGAGTGCTCTTTTATGGTGGAAGATGCTCCTACCACAACTGAACATGGTTGTAGAAGAAGTGTCATGGGAATTGTTTGAGGAACGGTTTTGAGAGAGGTACCTATCAGAGGAATTCATTGAGTGTCAGCTCAAAAATTTCAATGCCTTGCGACAGGGCAGCCATACGGTGCCTGAGTACAAGGCCCATTTTATGGAGTTTCTCCGGTATGCTCTGCATCTTAACACTAAGAAACTTAAGGTCAACAGGTTCGTGTTCAGCCTTAATGGAAGAATATGTGCAAATGTTAGGATTATGATGCCTCAAACCTTGCATGATGTCGTCCAAAAGGCCCTCATAGCAGAGGTGGAGCTTATCAGCAAGGGTCAGAGAAGGACTCCAGCGAGACCAGCAGGGAAGCTGTCATCTGGTGCGCAACAACATTAGACACCAGCTAGACATACGCCATGATATCATGGCTTCCAGAGGGGATCCACTTTCACTATACCTCGACGACGACACCTCAACAGCAGACACCTTATCGGGGACCACAACATCAACAACAATGTCGACCACAACAACAACAGTTTAGGCCTATTTAGTAGAAGAGACCAAGATTCCAGGTCGGTGGGATGTCATATTCTACTTCGAGTACCAGGAGTACTGGATCAAAGAAGGGGTGTTGGACTTGTGGAGAGCTACACTACCAGCGCGACTTCCCAGTGGAGAGGACTAGAGCACCTGGATCAGCCAGACCCACTACCGTGGGAGATTTGGGCAAGGCCCATCAGATTCATGCAACTGTGAATAACCACTAAGAAGAGCACCAGTCGACTGTGCTCGAGACGTCAGGTATCATCGTCGACTCAAGCCTTATTATTTTGATAGATCTTGGTTCTACCGAGATGTTTCATTTCTGGTGCAACGCTAAAAAGGATTAAGTTAAAGGGAGTCAAGAATGATGAGTTTATCTTCGTAGAGATGGCTTCTAGAGCCAAACAAAAGGTTGGAGGAAAGGTTACGGGCTGTATCCTTAACCTGGGAGAGTTTTTCACTAGGGCCAACCTGTACGTCACGATATTAGGATCTTATGATGTCATGATTGGTATGGACTAGTTGGAATCGCATGAGGCGATACTCAACTGCAAGATGAAATAGTTGAGCTTGGTCGATGATGAGGGGAAAAGACACGTGATTATAGGACGGAACTAGGGAGTTTCCCTGAGGTTCATCTCTTCCTTGCAAATATGGAAGAGCATGCGCAAGGGATGTAAGCTTTATGCGATCCTTGCGTTAAACGAGAAGGGAGTAGTGGAAGGTCTAGAACACCTTCCGGTGGTGAGAGAGTTTGCAGACATATTTATGGAAGAGTTACTTGGGATGCCGCCAAAGAGGTAATTGGAGTTTACTATATACCTAAAACTGGGGACTGAACTGATAACTAGAACGCCTTATCGGATGTCGACCCCAGAGTTACAGGAGTTGATAATGCAACTGAATGAATTGTTGGACCTGGCACTGATATGTCCAAGCATGTCATCGTGGGGTGTGCCTGTTATTTCCATATGCAAGAAGGATGGGCTGTGCAGGCTCTGCATTGAATACCATCAATTGAATAAGGCAACGATCAATAATCAATATATGTTGCCAAGGATTGATGATCTGTTCAATCAGATGAAGGGCATGACGGTGTTCTCAAAGATTGATTTGCAATCAGGATAACACCAATTATGGATTAAGGAGGATGAAATCCCTAAGACCGCCTTTAAGATGAGGTTTGGGCATTAGGAGTTTACTATTTTACCATTTGGACTAACAAATGCCCCAGGGGTATTTATGAGTTTGATGAACGAGGTGTTTCACGAGTACTTGGACAAGTTTGTCCAAGTATTCATTGATGATATTTTGATTTACTCTTAGATGACGGAGGAGCATGAAGAGCATTTGCGCTTGCTACTACAGTGTCTGCGAGAGCACAAATTGTATGGGAAGTTGTCCAAATGTTCATTTTATCAATTGAAGATTCTCTACTTAGGGCGTGTCTTCTCCAACAAAGGTATCACGGTGGATCCAGCAAAGGTCAAGGCTATTATGGAATGGCCTACACTAACGAACGTCCCAGAAGTACGTAATTTCATGGTTTTAGCAGGATACTATCGACGGTTTGTCGAGGGACTTTTGAAGATAGAAAATCCGATCAAGGAGTTGCATAAGAACAAGAAGTTTGTTTGGACCGAGCATTGTGCGGAAGATTTTAGGAGGCTCAAGGAGATTTTGACAACGACACCGATAACAAATGTCCCTGACATGGATTAAGACTTCTTGGTATGCACTGATGCATCCAAGGAAGGCTTAGGTGAAGTCTTGATGCAAGATGGTCGAGTGATCGCATACATCTCAAGGAAACTAAGAAGGCATGAGGAGACCTACGCAACACACAATTTGGAGTTGTTAGCCATCATATATTCCTTGAAGGTTTGGAGACACTACCTTGTTAGACAAAAATTTGAAATAAAGACGGATCACTTTGGACTACAACACATCTTTACGCAAAGCGACCTAAACACGCGACAACGATGTTGGTCGGAATTGCTTAGTGAGTACGACTTCAAGATTACTTACATAAAAGGAATGGTGAACTAAGTGGCAGATGCATTAAGTTGGAGACCACACATATTTTTTGTTTTGCCTCTTCAAACAAATCTACGTGAATAGATTCTAACTTTATAGCGTGACAATGACTAGTACAAAGAGGTCGAGGGTTTTATTGGAGAAAATACAATGATGGTACCAAGATTTGAAGGATTTAAGTTTGACGCCAATGGATTATTGAGGTTTAAAAAATGGATTTACGTACCACCGAACGACAAGTTGAGGAGTTTGATCCTAAATGAGGCTCATAGATCAGTGTACATGGATCACCCAGGAGTCATGAAGATGAGGGCAGATCTTAAACCCTTATTCTTCTAGTAGGGAATGAAGGAAGATATAGTCAACTATGTGGCCAGATGTCTAGAATGTCAGCAGGTAAAGGTTGAACATAGACATCCAGTAGGATTACTATAGCTACACGCTATTCCAGAGTCGAAATGGGAGGTTTTTTCGATGGATTTCATTGTTGGATTGCCACTGATGGAAAGGAGACACGACTCAATTTTCGTAGTAGTAGACACTCTGATGAAGAGTGCTCACTTTATTCCTATGCATATGATGTATCAGGCACCTGACATAGCTAGAATTTTCATCAGTGAGATTGTGAGGTTGCATGGCGCGCATAAGAGGATTATATCCGATTGAGGATCAGTGTTTACTGGATGATTTTGGATGAGTTTCCAAGAGGCCTTGGGAACCCAACTCAAATTTAGTACTACGTATCACCCAGATACTAACGGGCATACCGAACGAACAAACCAGACCTTGGAGGACATGTATGTGATGGACTAACAAAAGTGTTGGGAAGTATTCTTGCCACTGACAGAATTCACTTATAACAACAATTACCAAATCACCATTAAGATGGTTCCTTTCGAGTTTCTTTACGGGTGATCATGTCAGACGCCTTTGAGTTGGGATCGGCTTGAGGATAGGGTCCTAGTGGGACCAAAAGAAGTCCAAGAAATGGAAGAGAAAATGCAAACAATAAGACAAAGGATTAAAGAAGCATAAAATCGACAGAAGAGTTATGCCAATGTGCACCGTGTCGACCGTAGTTACGAGGTTGGCGATCGAGTCTTCTTGCGGGTTAAATTGATTTCGATCAAGTTGGGAAAGTGAGCTAAACTCTCTCCTAGTTTTGTGCGACCTTTCGAGATCATGGTAAGAAAAGGGCATGTGGACTATCGACTAGCCTTGCATGATTCCTTGAGGCGTATGCATGATGTTTTTCACGTATCTATTTTGAGACATTATATTAGTGATCCTACACATGTTATTGACATGAGTTACTTGCAGGTATCAGACGAGGGGTCCCTCACGGCTGAGCCGATCCACATCTTGGATCATCACATTCGATAGCTATGGCATCGAATAGTACAGCAGGTAAAGGTCCAGTGGGATAGCTATAGTCCACACTCGACAACCTGGGATGATGCATATGATATGTGCCAACAGTTTCCATTTTTGTTCGATAGATAGACTTATGATACTATGATACACATTATTTTGTCACTTATATACTGTGAAACTTCGGGATGAAGTTTAGACCAAGAGGGGGTGTATGTAACATCCTGCTCTTGCGCGCACTGAGTGAACTTATTCTTTGTTGACACTTTCTTGCAAGTGATCCAAATTATTATACTATTAAGCATTTGATTTTGAGTATGAGGCGTTATGGGTTGATGACATGTTGTTTTGCTGCATTGACATGGACAGGTACTATTGAATCGGTTTTACTGAGTGTGCAGGACTTTGGACCTCAAGGATGCAGATGCATTGATGGAACCCCTTGGACTCCGGATCGATTCAGGGAGTGGACTATTGGGGTTTGATTATTGTATATAAGATATTTATGCATTTGATTAGATGATATGATTATGGATATATTTCTAACAAGATTTGTTGATGATGTTGGCTGACGATAGCTTGCCGACCAGACTTACATGTGGAGTAGAGGGGTCATGCAGGACTACCAGAGATGTTGAGGGAGAGGTGTGGACAACAACCCTGCCATAGCCTACTAGCACTCCCGTCGTGGCTTGACTTGTAAGTTAACGATTACCTAGTTCGAGAGGACCCATGATGCCGTGAGGGAAGACTGTGACAGTCTTTCATGATGATTCTAAGGTGTGTGCAATAAGGAAGGGGCCTTATTCCTTAGAGCCTCTTAGTCTCCCACAAGATCACCTTGCGGAGTATTGTCTCCAAGGGTTTTGATGTCTACCAAGTCAGTCGAGAGGCGAGTGGCAACCTTGGAGCACGTGGTGCGTCCTGAAGGGGACATCGCGCAAGAAAAATGGAAAGAGGGGAGTGGCACCCTTGGAGCACATAGTGCGTCCTAAAGGGCACGTCGCACAAGAGAAATAGAAAGAGGCAAGTGGCACCCTTGGAGCACCTAGTATGTCTTGAAGGGCGCATCGCGTTGTTATTTAATATTTGGATAAACCTAGATGGCTTTAGGACGAATAATGTGTTAAGGAAGATTTAAAACTTTTCCCCTAATAAAATGTTACCCAACCTAGGAAAATAAAATCTAGTCTAAATTATACTGGTGGTAAAATTTTATCTATTTATTTAAAAATAAAAATAAAAATATCTATATATAAAAATAAAAATAAAAATAAAATAAATAATATTGATAATATTCATTAATCTTGTGACAAGAAGGGGGTAAGCAATTAAATTGATTTATAAAAATATTTTTGGATAAAATTTAAAAAGTGGAAATAATTGTTTTACTATATTATGCTAATTAAAAATGTATTCATTCAAAAGTAAAAGGGAAAAGGGTAAGTTTCTACACATGCCTTATTGAGTTTAAATAAAAAGGGGAAAGAGGGAAATCTAAAATAATTAGGAAACTAGGAAAAAGCGGGAAACATAAAAAGAAAGAGGAAACTCAAGGAAAAAAATAGATAGTCTAACTTAGTAAGGTATCTAGCATTTAAGAACTTTCTAATTTAAACTCAACTAGTAAATTAATAAGGGGGAAAGTCATTAAAATTTGTAACGAGATATGGGGACACCTAGGAGCGATTCTAGTAGTGCCTTTAGGTGAGTGAGGGAAATAAGGGTCATTAATTAATTAATGAAATTAATTTTTGGAGGATTGAAGGGGATGGGTGACACATGTACGGGGAGGATTTTTATGAATTAATTTATTAAACATTAAATAAAATGGGATTTTGGGAAAGTAAGGGACTTCTAAACTCTATATAATGGAGGGAGGAAAATGATGATAGATCTCTTTTGTTTTTCATAACGTTACGCTGCAGAAATGTATACTTGATTGACTTAGGTTTTGGGAGTTGGGATACCTAGCTTGGTGAGGAGTGGTAGCTCGGCCTTGCGAGGCGAGCTGGGAGCTAGTTGATTCTCTGGATAGCGTGTATGGCCCCTTTGCGGCTCGAGGGGATAAGGGGGAAGAAGAGAACCCCTAGCGTTGTCTGGGAGGTACCGGTGAAGTCTCATCAGCTGGCATTCAGGAGTTGCAACAAAGCACGTGGGAAATAAACTCGGAGCCGGTGATTGGGCAACATTATGCTTCCTTTATTTTTGCATGCTAGATTGTTAGTATGATTTATGCTTTTAGATCTGCATGTTTAATTGGGTAAGGAAAATGATTGTCTCAGCATTCTAGTTGATGACTGAATTTTTACCATAGCCTTTAGCTCAGTGATTGATTTACTCGCATGGCCTTTGATTCACGACATGTCTAGACCACCCTATGGTTTATTGATTTGTGATGATTGCGGTTGTTTTTTCCTTTCATCCCTAGCTCATCAGTCCTCGCTTGAGTAGTCATCCAGGAGCCTGATCTACGGTCGTCGCTTCGGTGTTAATAAACCTATGGATCTCAATGCCCTTCGTTTCTGTGTGTGGATGATGAGTGAAGGATGTTCTTGTCATCCATCTACCTCTGTTGTTTGTCCTTGGCTAATTGTTTGTCTTGTGACTTCTAGCAAAAGTACCTCTATGGATGGATTTCTTTGCGTCCTTGTTGGTTTATCTCTGAGCTTGTTTTTGTCTCCATGCCTTAAGAGCTTAACCTTGGATTTTCTCTGTGCTTGGGCTAATAAAAACTTTGAGGTCATTTCAATGACTTTTCCCATGGATCTTTGTGCTTCTCTTACTGTTGTTTGTGTTTTATTGTTTTATGCGTTTGCGTTATTACACTAATACCAATGCTTGTTTGATGTAGGGACTACGATTTCTTTATTTTATTGACCGAGATTCCTTAAATATTGACTACCATTTTACATGGTGAATGCGATCTACAATTCAATTTTTTTTTCATGTACGATTTTATAATGAGCAAATTATATAAGGAGCCAATGTTTATAGTTTTATAGAACGTTAACATTTTTTTATAGAAAATCATGTGATAGTTTACCGAAACGTTCTTGTTGGACATCGATTGTATTTGGCTTTTGGATAGCGAGTTTTATAACTAGAATGGTAGTGAATCTATCTGTTGAATGACTGTGTTGTTTTAACATTTATGGCAGTAAACTTATGTTAACTGATAGTGAAATTTCCTTGGAAGACTATGTTTCCCTGTTGTGTTAGCAACGTTGTAATTTAACTGAGTTTTAATTGATTAGCATTCACCCAGGAGTATGTAGGGTTCACGTTTTTCTCTAATTGTATGCACAGAGACTTATTTTCTTAAACCGTGTTACTGAAACTTCCTTAAATACGCCCAACATTTTATATATTGTTAATGCCATTATTAATTTATGACCACGATTTCACCATTAAATGTTGACTGGGTTTTCCGTTGGAATGACCATGAATTTGCCCTTAATTAATGACTAAGTTTGTTGCTGGAATGACCATGAAATTACCATTTAATGACGATTTTGTTTTTTTGTTGAATGGCCATTGTTTGCCTTAAATTTTGACTGCGTTATATA
>JZKD02S1679322.1:42676-82968 GCA_000966675.3 Picea glauca
ATAAGTGTCTCCTTAGTGTCGTTATCATGACAGTATGTCTGAACATCCTTTGCGACACTAGTGACCAACTTGCGACACTTGCGAAAGTTGTAGTGGAGATGCGACACTTATAAAGCTGAGAAATTTTGACGTGTAACAGTTGCAGATGTGGAGTAGTAACCAGATTAAGGTGGTTGAAAAGGTCTTAAGACACCAAATTCTTCTGGCTTCCATTGTCGATGATCAGTAAAGCCAAGGAGTTTTTAATTTGGCAATTATGAGTGAAGAGGGGTTGGGTGGATGAGTTTGAATATTCATGGATCATGAGAATCAGTGAGGGATCCACTCCTATGGGATTTTCCATAGGAACTTCTTTGGTATCTTCCACTTGGGAGGGCGTAATGAGCTCAGTCAGTAGTGTTTTGTTGGTCTTTATATTTTGGAGGATTTAACAATCTGATGAATTGTGTGAAGTAGTCTTGTGGAATGAGCACCAGGGTGTCGTTGTATTTGTATTAGGTGTGGGGTTTTGAGCCTGAGGAGGTGGAAAGTAGGATGAAGGATTGGAGATGGATGGTTGAGAGGAAGAGGGGTTGGTGTAGGGGCGGGACTGAGGAGTACGACCTCCATGAGCGACTTTCCTTTTTATAGCCAAAGATCTCTAAAATATTTTTTCTAAAGTTGGATTTTCAAACAACTCTACTTCTCGACGGAACTCAATTAATAAACCATCATCAAACTTTAATATGAGTACCTCTTCTAGATCTGGAATATGAAGTAAGAGGCAGATCTTGCAGAAGAAGTCTATGTAGCCTTGCACTCCTTGTAAAGGGAATTGTCAAAGTTGGTGTCATTTGATCCACAAGGATTGCACATACCCGGGTGGGTAGAAGCGGTTTCTCAAAGCTTCAGAAAGTTGAACCCAAGCTCTGATGGGTTTGGAAGTAGAGGAATATGGATCATCCCCAATCTCTATAACAAATGTGGTCTTATCTTGTTGTTTATCCCACCAAGTTTGTGCAAGTCCTTCTAATTGCAAGGCTGTAATCTGGATCGTTCTTTCCTCGGTAAGGCCTGGACATGTATTGAAACAGGTGGAGAGGCTATGAATCCAAGAATTCACAACTTCTCCATTGGTTTGACTAACAAATTTGGGTAGTTGCATTCGAGTGTCCAACCGGAAGGGGTCTAGATTGTTTTGTTGTTGCATTATGAGAAACTCATTGAGGATAGAGGTGAGATCTTGGATGGGATTTGAAGTGTTGGAATATGAGTTTACCGACAAGGGATCTTTTCATGGAGGCATTGTGAGGCTAGCTGAAGATCAAGGCACACCTAGTTTCCAATACTAAAAAATGGGTCAGGCTCTGTTTTGGGAACAAAGGACGCAAAACCCTGAAGCAACGTAGTTGAACTGGTCTAGAGGGAGAGATCTGTATTGTTTTAGATCTGTGGAATTCCTCTCTGTTAAAATGGATATTTGGGCGCCCTTGGGGCTATGAAATCTGTTTTTCTTCTTGCATGAATATGTAAACCCTGGAATGGGCAAAATCTGGACTATTTCATGAAAAACCCCAAAACAAATTTGGCTCAATCTTCAAGATCATAAGCTTTTACATGGATCTTGAGGCTCTGATACCAATTGGCCTACCCAATAAGGCGATCTACAGGAGAAGGTGACCACATAATACATAGTCTGACTTCTAACCAAAAACTCCTCAGGAGCACAAATCGAAACAGGGGTGCACCATTGGTTTAGGTGACCAAGCAATGGAGATACAAAGTCGGGATGATATGAGAGTGGCCAAGGGGATGTGGCTATCTCGGTGTGACCCCCGGAGATCAGCGAGAGAAACTCAGTGCAGCCATAGAAGAGGGTGCACTCACTTCATCCCGACAAAGGAAAAAATAGCAAGGGCGCAAAACCCCAGGTTGGTGCGCCCTCCTTTCTGCCTTAGAAACTTGCAGGAAAATGATTTTCTCCCTGAGAGATTGGATAGCTAAAAAAGTAATCTTGCTCTTAGAGGTGGAATCATGGAAAACAGAGTCACCAGGATGCATCCATGAAGGAAGGCACACTGGTTAACCCTGAGAAACCCCAAAAATTAAATTGCAGTAAACGTAAAATGTAAACTCAGAAATATAAGCAAATGAGATAGATAGCTTCAGGAAAAGGATGAGAATTCTTTATTTGAGTCCTGGTTCACCTTATATACTGAGGGAACCATTTATTTGCATATGCTTAATTAAATAACATCAAAAGGTGAAAATGGGTTGCGCCTAGGTGATTGACTTGTGCGCCCCAGGTGGGTGTTCCCCTAGTTGGCCTCCTTGGCCCATTTGTCAATTATTTTAAGAAAATAAATGTGTTTCCTGGTATTTCTATGATTTATTTCTAATGTAAATTTCATATCCAATTATCATTTTCAGCTCACAAGAAACAACAGAAAGCACAACCAAAGAAACCAACATAGCACAACAACAAATTAAAAAGTATGTATATAAAAAATGTAGTTGATATGATGCATTTAGATTGTGTAGTTATGAAACAAAGGTATATAAACTATAACTTGCATTGCTTATTTTATGCATTCCTTATATGTAGGCCTAGATATATTACTTCTACTATAGTATCCATTGAAGAATTGAACAGTTGTAGAACTGGACAAGTTTTTGTTGGAAACATAATGGTCATATATAATACATATCTGGACAAAAAAAAAAGTCACGTAGAGTTTTGCGTGTTGACATGACAGATGAAAAAGGCACGATGAGAGTTACATTGATTGTTCCTACACATCTTATTAGAAAACATGAACAAAAGATCTTACCTGGCAATGCACTATCCATTACACATTTTTAAAATTTTCCAAAAACTAACTATGATCGTGGTGACTGTGATAGTATTATATCAATAGATGAATTCAGTGTTGTAGAGACAATTGTTGTTGTTTGCAAAGAGTACAACTTCATACCAAACACAACAATTAAACAATTTACAGAAAGTACATCTCCTTACCCAATTGGCACAATTGGAGTTGTTGTGACAGTTGCAAAAAAAGTGGGGATGCAGTACATTTTACATATAAAAGATGGCAACTCAGAAAATGACAAAGCAACTGTACAACTTCCATATTTAGTTCTTTTACTTTTAAATTTATATATCCTCAATAAGATTACATAATTACAATGATGTTTCATGTTACAACTTCAATTGTTCGAAACGTATGCACATTTTTTTACATCAATGGAACAACAACTACAAAATTGTTGTTCAAGAACATTACAAAGAGAAAACATGTAAAATAAAATATATTATGCACAACACAATCAACATTTATAACACAATCTTTGAAGAAAATAACTAGCTCAACAAATGTTGTAAGTATATAGATGTATACCTGCATTTAAAAACTTCATACATATGATTATTTAAAAAACATATGTATTTTGTTGTTCTATTGTTAACTACAATATTGTATAAACAGGTTGAAGGTACAGTGAAAATAGCAAATGTGTATTCAAGTGCTTCTGCATCAATAGAAAATACAACAATTCATTGCATGAAATGCAATAAAAAAATGTCATTTTATTTATAAACATTGCATAAACACTATTATTAGAAGCATTACCAATAGTGTTGTGCAATGCATCATTAGAGAACCTATATTGCAAACATTGCTTCGATCTGATACAAATGCCATATGAAATATATCTTCAGAAAAAACCAAACATTGTTTATATGTTATGTGGCCTCCAATTTCACAACAAATTTACACTAAATGAAGACAATATAGTATTGCAAATAGGATGAATAAAGAGGTAAATAACAAAAATTTGCTTACACTAAAATAAACTTAAATTATTGGTTTTATCTATTGATCAATAATATGGAAAATTGTTATATTTTGACTTATTTTTCTTTCTTTTTTTCAGGTTCTCTTATACTCCAGTATAAAGAAAAAATAAACAACTAAAAAATCAACAACCTCAACCAAGTCCAGGGAATCAATGAAGTTTTATGTTTTTGTTCATTACTTCTCATGATTGACAGTCATCTATGGAGACTAACAATATAGTTCACAATATTCCTTTGCAACATTTTCGAATATTGGGAAATGTATTTGGCCACTTGAAAGTAATAGTGATGACAAATCTGTAAATCTCACATTGCATATGACTCATAGGAAGACTGCACTTAAGATTTTAATCTTATTATGTTCTAATGTACTTTAAATGTGCATGTTTCTTAGCAAGAACTAATCAATCGTGTTGTATTTTGGACATTTGAGATCTTAGTCTTATTTTGAAGCATGTTATTTTCAATCGCATATGAACTTAGTCTTATGATCCTGTTATTTTGCACTTGATGATATTCACCAATTTAGGTTCTTTACTCACTACTGTAAAATGATTATTAGTGAATTGAAATTGCAACTATCATGGACCTAATCAATTCTAAATTTAATGTTTCATTTATTTTATTGCCAAATATTTTTTATTACTTTTAGTGCAATTGATTTTAACTAACATAGTTGTATGCACACTTATTCCTTATGTCATTTTGGTAAATTCTAAACATTTTCTAAGTACAATAATATCTTAAACGTCTTATTTTGACACTTATGTTTTTAAGGTTTCTTTTTATACTTTTCCCTAATGTAATATTTATAACTAATATTGCATTGTCTTTTTGCTTCAACCTTTGTTTAAATCCACCTTTATACATGTCATTGTTTTCGACTATTGAGATATTAGATATAACAAATTTTATATATCTATAATGCTATTGGATCATTTTTTTAAGTTTTATTGTAGAAATGATGGCAAATGCTCATGTGAACATAGATTTGTCCTCTCATGCAATGTATACTTAAGACAACACATAGTATTAAAGGCATTTTAATACAAGGACTAGTTCCTTGTTTCAATTGGGTTGTACATATCTCAAGATATCTCCAATTTAAATACATTTATTTATTTTAAAGAACAGCATAAGAGAAGCGGCTATGATTTATGACGTGTAAAAAGCACGCAATGATAACAAAAATTAATGCGTAAGTTGAACTATAGATACACATGAAATTGGGTGGATTCTTGCAAAGTTGCACCTGTGTGATGAAACAAAAGTTGCACCTAATAGGCTCCGTTAAGTCAATAATCTCGACTTCCCTTGTAGTACTGGCAGCAGGGTTCCTCTGTATTATTACTTGCGTTTCTCTTTTGAATATCTAGGGCATAATTTGGCAAAGATATATTCATATAACTTCTAGAAATTTATCACACAACACGTACCTGGATATTGGTAAATTTCCTTGTATATGAGCAAATTTCCCTATTGTCAACATCAACATCTGCTCAATAACGGGCTCTATGAACTTCGTTTCTTTCTTAACATCTGCTCAATAGAGAGCCTGTCGTAATCCATCATTCTAACACAATTTCAATCAGCAATGTTAACATATAGACAATGCAAACTTAGATAAAATTCTATCTCTCCTACTCATAGGATTGGTGATGGTAAATTGGTTGAATTAAACGGCAGAATATCTTAACTAATTGATAGGGACTTTGATAAAATTGGAATTTATATCTTGAATAATTTGGGAGCAGTTTAATTGCCAAGTGCTATGATATAAAGTGTTATATTCAATGAAATTTCGATTTCAAATCCCCTATACCTGTGGAAAGAGCATACTTTACTTGAAAGTTATAGTAATAGTGATCGAAATGAACTCCATATCCATATCATATGAATACAAAACCGACCTAATTACAAATACCAGTCATTAAAAAAATAAAAAAAAATGGATGATTAGAACTACCTGAGTTCTGGAGGTAATGAGACCAGAAATTTCAGAAAGTTGTGGCCAAAATTTCAACGTGACGTGGATCAATATGAACGCTTCTTAGGAGAAATTTCGGACTGGGAGACCGAAGAATATTTTCTTTACGAGGGACGAATCTCGCTCTAGAGAAAAACCAGGCTCAAAAGGAGAGAAATGAACTTCCCTAGATGAGTAACCTCATTCTCACTAATTTGTAAAGTTTCTATGCTAGAAAGCCTACCAAGCCTAGATAACTCAAAGCCCAAAACTTCAAGGTCGTCTCATTTTCTAAGTATGGCAGTGTTTAGGGTTGACTTTACGTTAGGGTTGACAAAGACACAACAAGGGTTTCAGTTGGTGGTGTTCGATAGGTTTTCAAAGATGGACAATCTTTTACCTTACTTTTAAAACCAATTCCAGTTCCATGCCAAGTTAATTAGTGTTTTAAATATATTATGTTCACTCATTCTAGCCAGCAACTAAGCTAGGAGGCAGAGTATATTCAGTTACATAAAGATTCATATCTAGTTTACTTCATAGTTAATGAGTTTATTCAGTAACGAGGGTAAAGGTCATTTTTTATCATATTAACTTAATATAATATAGTTTGAGTAAGCTTAATGATTAAGAACATGTGTTTCTTTTTAATAAATTAAAAGTTCAAATCTAAAATAAAGAGTAATCCACACTTTCTTACTTAACATGACCTTAAAAATTAAATTATTATTATTATAATAAAAACATCATATACAAATCAAACTAATGAAAACAAAAACAAACATAACCAAAACAAATCAAAAACTAATGAAAACAAAAACAAACATAACCAAAATAAATCAGAAACTAATAATGAAGACAAAAGCAATCTTAACCAAGATAAGAGTAGCAGAGCCGATTGATCGTTATTGATCCCGAGTGACAGATATTCGAATTGACTGAGTTACTAACCTCTCACCCATTGGAGGCATTCTTCAATGACTTTGTACTATTGTATGGACTACCTATTATAATCACACGATAGCAATACTATGTTAAGTCACTTTTGGGGAACTGTACATTTCATCCTCAAACAAGTAGATAGAGTGAGATGTATAATTCTTTATAGTGAACATATCCAAAGGATTTTTTATTAGGAACAAGTCCAAAGGTTTATTTATTAGGGATTCTATATGCACATGGTTCAAGAGCGAGAGTAATAATGCTAAAGCAATTTCCAACCGTAATAATGCGAAAGCAATTGCCGAGCGAATGCAATGAGTGTTTGCAAAGGTCTAGGAGAAGTTGTTGAGTAATAATTTAGACTATAATGAAAAATCACATGCTCATTGGAGATATAAGTCTTTTCAAGGTGGAGAACTGGTCATGGCACATTTGCAGAACGAGCATTGCCCAAAGGGTACCTAGATAACCCTAGATAACAATTTAAATATGAAGAAAATAGGTCCTTGTAGATACAAGAAATGTGAGTAAGTGATAGGTTTCTAATGGAAGTAGTGCAATAAAAAAATACTTTGGTATGTAGATCAAGTGTGAGTTATAAGAAATGTGAGTCAGTGATAGGTAGGTTTCATACTTATGGTATGTAGACCAAGTGTGAGTCATGATAGGATGTTAGAGTCAAACTATATTAGAGAGAAATAATTACTTTTGATGATGGAGGAAATTTGAAAGTGGTTTTGACAAGTTTAAGAGGAAAATATAAGAATCAGTGAGAGCACAAATCTAGAAGATGAGAAGTCAATTGTTATGGAAGTGTAACAAGGGAGAATATAAATAAATTGAGTTGGATAATTGTTATGGAAGAGTAACAAGGGAGAATATAAATAAATTGAGTTGGATAATTGGGTTCATAGGAGAATAAATATGTGAAGTTGAGGATTTAGTAAGGTTAGCAAAACTCTTAAGAATATAACAAAAGGAGCAAAAAAATAAGTAAAATAAGATTGTAGAGCCAACGATAACCACTTAAGTGCAAAACATTGTGCTTTACTTTTTTGATAAGGGAATATTGATGAAGGAGCATCTAGGAAAATTCCCAATGAGAAGATGATGGTATTTAGGAAAAATATCCAAAGCAGTATTTGAAGATCATGAAATACCTAGAGTTCGTTAGGTTTCCAATGGAAGTAGTGCAACAACAAATACTAGGAATGATAACCAAGACTAGGTTATGATAGGATATCTAAAGTAAAATGCAAGGAAGCTATCATAAATCAAGATCAAGGGATAGAGATAGGGTTACCTATAATGTATTCTAATGGGAAATTTCTGATGGAGAGTGATGTTGAATATGATATTAGAGATAAACTATGAAAATGTTATCAAAGATAGACATCATAGAGAAATAACTAGGTTTAATGATGGATGGAGTCCCACAATGGCTATAAATAGGAGGGGGGTTAGAAGAGACAACACTAAGAAGTAGTTGGGGCACATATTAATAAGATGGATAGAAGAGGTAAGAAGATGATAAGTCAATGGATATGGTCATGTAACAATGGGAGGGAGAAGGGAAAAAGGCAATGGGTTAATAGTTGGGTTCATATGAGAATAAATACATGAATTCAAGGTTGAGGGAAGGTTAGACATAGTTAAAAGAAGTCAAGAGAAGGAACAAGAAATAGGTAGAGTAGAGTAAATCCATATAATTAGAGATAAGCATGGAAGGGCACAACATATTTATATTTTATGAGTGTTAATAAAGGACAAAGTATCGTATTAATGTCCACTTGAACCAATTTGGTTTATTGAAAATGTGTTAATTCTCTCTAAAGATGGAGGAAATCCAACTATGAGAGGTCAAACACCTTCCCTCTCACACACAGAACAAAAGGGATTCTACACCTACCAAGGTTTGAACCTAGGTTGTGGCTTAGTAGTTGGCCCATACACTCTAATTTTGACTAGTCGTGTACCTTTATGGATTGTATGTCTATGAATGTCTCTTTTCTTTACTTATATACTAACCTATAGAGTTGCAAACTGAGTAATTCATAGAGATTTCAGACCTAAGAATAATATTGTGTGTTCTAATTGGTGGCCATAAAACTTTCCTCTATCAACAAGCAAATGTGATCATATTCACGAGTACGCTAAAGATAGTTATTTATATGGAAATAGTTTTAGCAAAAGGATCAATTTTCTTAAATGCATATAATCTTCAAGATTATTTAAATTAAGATCATGGAATGAAAACTATGCTATAACCTTAGTAGAATCATTTCTAAACAATTTACAAGCATTTTAATCGATGTTTTATTAATTCATTTTGTTAACAAGAAGATTATCATAAAACTATGTGATTATAAAATATGAGACTAATCTCTATTATCAAAATATCAATTTTTGGATAGTAGATGAGCAACATAATATTCATGTTATGAAATAATTTTAAAAATCCAATTATAACAAATCTAGTAAGGTGAGATTGGACATTCATCTATGGTGTGTGAGAAATTTTTAATTTCCAATGATAATTTGAAGAGTGCTCACATAAGTAAGAGATTATGACAATGTATGTACCCTTTTTCCATTTTTCAATTGTATATCTGATCATTATGTTTGTTTCTCACAAATAAACATATAATATAAACTATGCTATAAAAGTTTTAATTTTTTTTTTTTAAAATCAAAAATTATTAATTCAAAAAAATATTGATTATATATATATATATATATATATATATATATATATATATATATATATATATATATAGATAAATGAGAATGTGCTCTTTATTTTTTCAATGTTTTTTTTCCTAATTTACCAAATCAAAAAATACTTTTATATATTAATGATTTTATACATTGGAAGAGATTTCTAAATGATATCAAATTATGTTAATAAGAAAAATTCAAACAAAACAATTTAATCAATTTCACAATTAGTGCCTTGTATCCCCTCAAGAGCTATCAATTGAAGAAATTTATAGTGTAACAAATAATTTAAGGAATGGATATATTCAATTCACCATTCCCCAAATATTATCGGGATTCCTTGAAAATGAAAACTATTTTAAAGGCAATGGTGAACTATTGATAAGAAAATCATAAGAACTTGATGGGAGACACTTTTACAATAACTAATATCTGATTCACCAACTTTTGTAAAACAGACCTTTACTTTCAAAAAAAAAAAATGGAATACAAAAATAGGGTTTTTTTTATTCAAAAGCAATGCAATACATGACAACAAAATATTCATGAGCATTATTCAACAAGTCATGCAAGACAAATTCGATCTTGGTTGTCAATATAGGGAACCTAATATTTTTTCAACACTTTTACACTTGTTTCCTCATTAGTTGCATACGCTATTGTATCATAACCTTGTTGTGTCAAGCACAATGACTCTAAAAATGATTTTAAATTTCCTCATTAGTTGCATACGTTTTTGTATCATAACAGTTGTAGTTTTGGAAACTTAATTTGATGGGGTATTCATTGAGACCCATAATATTTAGAGAGGTAACCATTCCAGAGACTCGAATGATGGTCTCTTGCTTGTAATTCACAATAATCAACCACTCAAGCCAACCCACACGCATCAATATGAAATATATCTCATAATTGAAAACAACCATTTAATAAGTGGAGAGTTTTATAAAATAAATGTTCAAAGGCTATCATATATAAAGTTTTTTAATGTAGGTTTTTGTATAGGTGATAAGTAGAGTGAGTTTTTTTTTTTAAGAAATTGACTTTTAATGCAACTAATTATCAAATATGCATCGGCACTCTTAAAGTATCACCACATTGGTGTTTTATTTGGCTAGTACATTGGATGTTCGAGCCATAAGTTTCACTTTTTGGACATCATTGTTATACATGGAAACATCAGTGTCAAAAAATGACGTTAAAACTATATTATCATAAATGTGCTCCTTCATTATTATGACGCACAACCCATAATGTGTCACTTTAGTGATCACTTAATGGTGCACCATTTCACTTGCAACACACTATGAATGGTGTGCCACATCACTTATGGTGCACCATCACTATCATCAATCATACACATGATTTGTTATCATACATAGCTATGATGTGTGTTATAAGTAAAAGAACATTGTCCTCCTTTTATGTGGTTGTAATGTGCATTCCAATGTGCTATTAATGAATACAAGAATTGTTTTGTACTATGCACGAGATAAAATGGGGTGCTCCAGTGTGTCGACAACATAGGCATATTCTTCAATGTATATAAATAACTAAGTTTTTTACTCTATTATTAGTCCCTATCGAAAGCGTAGAGGGACTATAGTGTTGGAAGCCAATTCACATTTTTCTACTGTCTTATAAGATGCCTACACCGATGTTTTGCAAACCTTAATTTTTCGTCGCATTGCTCAAATAAACGACACTTTTATCCCATTTGCACACTTACCTTCGTTTTTTTTTTCACGACTGTAAGCGTGAAAACTTGGTCTTTCGAAGTCACATTAAAATCTTCAATGAATTGTCGTTATCATTCTTGACGATATGCCCGTTGCGTTTACATTTTACTTATCATTATGCAGTTGGCAAAATCTTTTGATCTATACTCATTTGAACACTCTTTGATTTACTATCTAATTTCGTTTCATGAGTAATTGAGGATTGTGATACATTGGTGATTGGATTTACATGTTCTTTGATTTGATCTACTTGACCATTGGTTTCATAAAAATACATAGGTGTCATGGTTAAACCCTTGATATATATCATTTAATATGACACCTAGTTCGAGTTATCAAAACCTTTGGCATACACTTGGTATTGGTTTCGATTCATGTGTTTGGTTTTAAAACTATGGTATAACCATTGCTTGCACGAATGATTAATACACTTACCATTGATTTCATTGGTCGGGAAAATGACAGAATTGTTAAACTATACAATAGTAGGTTGAACAGTTATAAGCGTCAGCAGTTGTACCATTGGTAATGACTATTCTGCATGGCAGAAATAGCTCCACCACCTTCGCACGATGTCATTAATGTCATCCCTTATCCCTGTTTCACCTCCAGCATCGAATAAGCCTGTGAATACTCTGCTCCTGCGTATGTTATGATTCAAACCCTGGTTCGTTCACATCACTTACCGTGTGCTCTTCTCCATGGAATCGGTGGTGCAAATTGAGCCGAATGGTAGTCAAGCCTTGCTATTGTTCGATAATGCCCGGAAAGACTTAGAAGATAATGGTTGGCTTACGTTTGTACAGAGGTTTGAGGGTTTTAATATATTTGTTGCATAGTAGTTCGCCCTAACTTTTGATGGTTGTAGGGCCAAGATAGGTGACATTCAGCTTGAGCTGAGTGAACAGTTCATTAGCTTTGCCACAGGGTTAGCATCCACGGGCCAGCGATGGTTAAAAAATTCTAAAGTGGAGGAGGTTCCATGGCCACTATTGTTCGTCTCGCGAAAGGTCACATCCTATGACAGAGGTATGTCGATTTCCACGCTTAAACCAAGGTGGCATGATATTTTGATGGTGGTTAAACAATTTGTGACCTGTGAGGGTCGGTATGGGCTAGTTTTTCTTTATCACCTTCGACTGTTAATGAATTTTATGGGTTATCCATTGAATATGCCATTTTAATTCCAGCGTAGCCTTTATAAAATGTCAAAAAGGTTTAAACAAGAAAAGGTCGATAGTAGCTTGTTCCACCATGGCCTAATCAGAATCATCGTTGTTCACCACTTAAATCTTCACGGTGATAGTTGGCTAGCTTTTATCTCTCGAAATGGTTTTGCTGATACAGAGCCTATCCAAATTGACAAGCCTGTGGTTAGTGAAACTAAGGTCGAGCCACCTGTGCCTTTCCATGTTCTTCTACCCTCTCCTAAACCCTCGGTCGACCCTGATATCGATCTACGCGACGTCTTAGCAGACAAGGTTGAGGCTGTTAAAAAGCCTGTGAGAAAAAAGGTTAAGGGAAACCCTACAGTCGACGACAAAGGTAAAAAGAATGCTCGACTTATATCGAGACTGGACCGGAATAAACCTAAACCTAGTGCTGAGCAGAAGCCCATAATCCTCAGTGAAGATTCTGACTCTGACATTGAACGCTTCCTAGCTAGTGAGTACCCTTACTCCCAAGCTCTGTGCTCTGAGCCACCCTATGATTTCGTTTCTAATTTTCCCCCGTGCTTAAAGAACAATCCTAGCTACCCTGGGATCAATATTCCTAATGAAACCCTCGGTGATTTAACCAAACCCTCACCTACAATTTCAAAGCCCCAACAGTCTTCATGTGACCAATGTAATGTGTGGCTGGAATGCTACTATACCGACATTCCCTTTTTACAGTCGCAGATCAAGTTGTTGAAAAACTAAGTTACAGTGTTGACAAGCCAAAGGGACAAGCTTCAAGCAAATGACAAGAAGCAGAAAACCACTGGTTCCATCGTATTTAGGAATGTCAAATCGGCTACTGCCTTCGTGAATTCCAAAATGTCATGATCAAATTGTCTGCTCGTCATCCTGGTATGAATTTCGATATGACTTTCGTTTTGTGAATTGCTAGGATTAATATAATGATTTGAGTTTTCAAATAGATCTGTTCATCATTCGAAATGACTCTGTCATAGCTTTCTGGATCCTGCACATTGTTTTCATTTTGCTAAAAATAAATGAAGTGATGATTTTGGTAAACGATTTGGTCGTGCCCAGTTTAGCAATTGATTGGTTTTCATTGGATTTGATTCGTTTGAGTTAACGAAATTAGTAGTGTTTGTTTTTTATTGGATTTTGTTTATATCAGATCTGAACAAGAGATTTTTATGGTAAAATTAGAGCACGACCATGTTTTGATTTGGTATGATTTCGTTATGAATGGATTATATCGTCTCTGATTTTATGGTGTGATTTTGGAACGGTTTCGTGAGTTTGATTGTTATGATCTTTTAATATGTTATGTGATGTAATCTTCTAAATCAGGAATACAACTCTGTTCGACTCCGGTTTGGAAAGAATGACTCTGTTTTGTATGGAAATGATATCCTCATTTAGCCTGTGCAAAAGATATCTTCACCGAAATCATGGAATTGTTTTGATTCACAATGTCAAACTTAAACTGTTCGATTCGCTCTTATTGGATTGCTACATATCTTGAGTTGGCACGATTGTTTTCATGAGTTGGATTCGTTTCGAAAATAGACTGGATGCTCCTCTGTTGATTTTAATTTTCGAAGCAAGTTTGTTAACTCAGATCGACTTATGTTATCTCTGTTGAATTCATATGAGAAGATTCGGTTAATATTTCGTTTTGAAATGAATTCAAGTAACGATTTTGATGGTTAATCGATTTTGTTTTCCCCAATTGGCAATAATAAACGACTGGGCGAATCCCACAGACCCTGTTATCAACCGATTGAATCCATTAAGATTTCGTTTACATACCAGTTTTGATTCGATTCGCTAATAATATGGATCGTTTGTTGTGTTTAATATATTGCGATCAATTTGATAAAATGATCCTGTTAATTTGGTTTGGATTCGAATTGATTTTATGGATAGCTGAAACAACTATTTGTGATTTCAATTGGTTATGAATCGATTTCGTTACTGTTGGTTATCCAATATGATTCCGTTTACCCGATTTTGTGACAACAAATGAAATAGAGTATATGCATATCTGTAGTCAATTGATTGATCTTAGTTCTGTTTTGATATCAATTTAGTATAAAAATTTCAATTTGAATGATTCGTTTGTCTTTCAAATAACAATTAGATACTTGTTAATAGTTTGAATTTAATTCTTTAAAGATTTTAATTGATTTTAATTCTGATTCTGTGTCTGATTTAGACCAGCTACAGAATCGCAAGATTCTGTAGCTAGTCTTTAAAATTAGATTTTTATCATTTTCATTAACAAAATACTCTCCTAACTTGTCTATTTTTTACCTCTTTCAGGTACATTCGAATTCCATTGGACATGTTGTGACAGTCTACGACATATTTATGTGATTCAGTTTTATTTTAGGCTCCTAGTTTAGTCAAACTTGGGATATCATCCCAGATTTTCTGTAAACAGTTTGATAACTCCCACAGGGATGTTTTACCCTGTGGGAGGTCTTTAAATACTTATTTTTTTTGTAATAAGTATCATCCTCACTTGTGGGAGAGCCAGGCTATGGATTTATGATACAAACTTAGACAAGAGTTGATGTTTTGCTACAGCTTTCGCTTTCAATATATCAATCTTTTGTTTCAAGTTTATGCATGTCAGCTTGCAGTTGATTATAGACTACTTTAGCCATCATAATCTATTGCAGGATGATATGATTTGATTAATGTGCTATCCATATCTGATTTCTTTCATTATTTAAAAGTACAGCAATTGCTTGGTTTCAGTTAATGAATCATAGATTTCTCTTCTTCGTTAATTGAATCATTTTGTATAGATCTTTACATACAGATTTATCTAACTGTGAAGATTTATAAATCATAAGATTGTTGTAAATTTTTATGTCTTGTTTGTCCTGTAATCATATTGAAAAGCACAACAGCTTCCCGTTTATGAGAAGCTAGTGGATAATTTGGTGCGGGTTTCCTCCCTCCAATCAGCTGAGACAGACATTACACACAGGACAAACCTGTACCGTTTCTTCAGGTTAGTTTGATATTTATTTAATTTGTTAGTATAATTTAATTAGTTTAGTTAGATATATGTTTAGTTTAGATTAGTAGTTAGAGTTAGTATTTTAATTTTTTAGTTTAGTTAGTCTTTGTTTTATTTCTTTTCATAAAATTATAAAATCAAAAAACAATAGCTCTCGCTGTCTTAGGACAGAATATTAATGAGTTTTTCAGGTTTCCATTCAAATCTGTAAATTGTAAATATTATACATTTTGCAAATAAGATTTATTTCTGTTAGTAGTTAGATATTTAATTTCTTAGAGTTAGCATAGTATTAGATAGTAGATTAGAATAGTTAGATTTGTTTAGTTTGTTTTAATAGTCATTTTAGTTATTTTAGTTTATTAGTTTGTTTCAATAGTTATTTTTAGTTAGATTAGTTAATTTAGAGTAGTTTTCTTTTGTTTTCTTAGGACTTAGATCGGCTAACGGAGCTGCTAAACCCGTCAGGGTGGTTCATTCCAAACGGCTTGGGTTATTTAGACAACCCCGGACCGGTTCCACTCTCCCAGTTGACGGACGGTCAATTTCGCTCGTCAATATATAGTGATCGATAATTCGTTGACTTCATATTAGTTTGTTGTTTGACTACAAATTTTTGCATAATCTCTATTGTTTGAACTAGAGAACTAAAACATTATTTTTTATATAATAAAAAAAACCTTATATGTCATGATCTCATTGGATAATAGATTTGAGGTCTTATTTCCATCTTCTCTATTCCCAATGTTTTATATGTTAGCATATCCAAAGTTTTTGATCATCTACGGTCTTTTTTAATTTGTACTATTTATATTCAAATGTTTAGATATCCAAAGTTTTGAGCATGGAGAATCAATTTTTTATTAGTTGACTTCATATTACTTTGTCCTTTGACTATTTCTTTTTGCATAGTCTCCATTGTTCGAACTATTTTTATGATTATTTTTTTTTTTTTTTTTGTTATTATTACGTACTTAAAGAGGCATTTTCATTATTACATACATAAACAGGCCTGCCAGACTTCATTGTTTCTTAAATGTTTACACAACACGAGGACCTTGGATGGTTCTGACAGCCTTAAGTGTTTACCTAATAGGTCTCACAAACTTAAATGTTTACTCAACAGGCGTGTTACAATACAATTTCGTCTGATTTTTGGATACAGTCTTGTCTGCAGTAAATTTGGGCAATATTGTTCTTCACCGGCATTACTGGTTCACTGATTGATGTTTTCTCGTTGGTTCGTTGGATGTTGCTTATTGTTGTTTGATTCAACTTTGCAAAGTTGAAGTCCTACAACTCTACAACTATAGTTGGAACTCTTGGTGCTTGTTCACTGGTTTTTTGTTTGATATTTGCTCTTGTTTTCTTCAACTTTGCAAGGTTGGGTTCCTGCATCCGCAATTGGACCCGTTGTTGCAGTTTGCACAGTTAGGGTTTTGCCTCTGCGATTGTAACTGCTCTTATGTCGTTCCTTGTTCATGGGTAATTTTCAGTTCCATGGTTTGATTCCTATTCCTTCTTTTTTTCTATTTGCAACTTGCAAGCAAGAATTTTCAATACTATGAATGCCTGAGTCAAAATCCTCTTGCATAAGATATTTGTGTGTGACTACTACGAGCAGAGAAACATTAGTGTGATGTTGTCTTGTTCTTTTTCTTGAACGTCAATGTCCGACATAGAACCCACCTCTGTTGCAACCATAGTGACATATAAAAAAGGAAATCGAATTTTCTCCTCATATTTTCTGGTCCTAAAAACCATATGTTTGGTGCATTTTTCCTAGTCTATTCCCTTCCAAAACGTCATGTTCCCCTTTGAATGTCAATTTTGAACATAGAACCCACATATGTTGCAGCCAAAGTGACATATGAAAAAGGAAAATGAATGTTCCCCTCATATTTTTTGTTCCTAGAAACCATACGTTTGGTGCATTTTTTCAGGTTGTTCCCTTCCAATCACATATGCTCACTTCCATATCCTGGACATAGTACCATATCTCTTTGTAAAATAGCAATGTAAAGGGGTTTACAAAACGAATTTAGAGTTGTCATTGCGGAGCAAGCATCTACCAGGACCTTGCCATCCTTTCTTTCCAGGTTGTGACAGGGCATGTGTTTATTCTTTGGATCAAAAATCACGTTTAGTTGTTGGCTTTATGATGTCCTTTGTGTCTTGCAAAGAATCTTCCATCACCATTTTCAGATCTGAATCTCTTCTTGTAGAAATGGTTCTTTGTAATCTAAATGGCTAGTTCATTGATTTGTATCACACTAGATTTCATCTTGTAAGATAATTGAAACACCTTATAATATCTTCTTTGTCTTGTAAGATAATTTAAACCTTAAGGAGTTGTGATGTGTGTTGATCCCGTTCATTTGGTAAAATTTTGTAATGCCTAGTTCTTCCTCTTTGGTTTATCTGACAGACCATCTATATGAGTTTTCTCAGTGGAGGGCATCAATAAGTTGTTTCAGATCTATTTTGGTGTTGATTTTTGAAGAGTGGGGATGAAAATAAATGGTGAATAGGACTGTAAATCTATAATACAATGTCCACCGAAGCGCTTATAGGATGCACGCGTAGAATAGGATAAAAAATTATATGCCTTAAATACTCGATCTTTGTGTTGAGCAAATTTATAGTGTTATTTCATTTGTGTTGTCTCTTTTGTTTGGTTCACTCTTCACTATACCTTTATTTTTTTTTCATATTCTATAGAGACCACGGGAAATTGAATTTGACAGGAATAAGGTTGAAGGATACATAGTGGAATTGGTATGCAGTTCTAGACTTGTAGTTTTCATTTTTCCTTTTTTCCCCTATTTGCATATTGTCTGGATATAGCTAAGAAACATATTGAAAATCACAACTTAAAATATGAAACAAGTAATAGATGTTGAGTTCTATGAAATAGATACTGTCTCCATTTTACATGACAACATCGACCAAGTATTGCATATAAATGGGATTTTTAGATTAGATGCATTCTCATATATTGTGGGAGATTGCCTCTTCGATGCATTTCAAGTTCTATTGCATTTCCATTATTCCTCGACCAACTTGTGCAATGGATTGATAGATCATTTCTTGGCCTGTTTAGAAAATGGTGATGTTGAGGCATTGGATTCATATCAATATGAATTGGCATCTGATTTTCTTTGACAGTTGCATGGAATACATGATGTCACTACATATTTTTCAAATATGTGGTTGTCTGCATATGCAACTCTTCCTGCACATGAGAGGGAGCTTTGGGGAGATACATTTGTATACGGTGGCTATCCAAGTGGCTGAATATATCAATTGGAATATGTTGATCACAAGAAAAAGAGGATATCTACTATTCAACAAAACTGCATCTAGGGATCCATATTGCATCATGTTTCATGATGCCAATCATGTCAGTGGTCATTATGAACCACTACTCTATAAAAAATTATCCATAAACAATCTTGAAGGACCTCATATTTACTTGTCCCCCATTTTCAAAGACCTCCAATCGCATTGGAAACAAATCATGCATCATATACACTCCCATGGATTGCACATAGCGACAACTATTGCATCTAGTTGTGGAGATAGTCTGTTCAATGCAATTTTCTATTTGGTAGAAATAGAGTTTGATGTGCACTTGTTTCACATTTACATTGTGCAATCATTTTGCAATGCAATTATAGGTGGCAATCAACAAGATTTTAACTTCTTGCATCAACACCTTTTACCATATCTCCTAGAAAGTATGTCGATAATTGGAAGTTGGCAACAATACCTTGTAAACATGGAAATTCCATAAGAGAAAGGAAATGTATAGGGTGGCAAATTTTGTTTGCAATGGCTATCTATCATATTCAAGGTAAATATCCAGGTCTGGTCTGCCCTGTCAGATGGTATTGTCCATTCCTACTATATTGATTAAAACTACAATCGAACAATTGACATCATGTCATTGAAAACAGATACGCCACATATTGATTATCAACCTTTGATAATAAATAATACCAGTTCAGGATCCACTGTCTATGTTGCCCAAACGACATCGAATCTGCATAAGCGTCACATGTTATTTAATCAGAATGAAATTCATCCCATTTGTCATGAGGTCATACAAATCTTAAACAAAAAATGTAGACTAACTTATCACAACTTGAAAAATGTCATGCATGAGAGAAAAAATACATTGGTACGCTTCCTTCTAGATAGAAAATCACATATCACAATCTAAAAAAAAAAAATGGTGCATGACACAATCGCATTTTTGCACTTTTTTCTGAACACAAACATCACATGTCTAATGAAAAAGAACATCACCATTTTCACCATCAATATGGTGAGGATGAAATGCTCATAAGAAATGTCGATTCCACCTCCAACATGGCTTGTCAACAAGTGAAACTAGTTTCCAGTGGAAACCATAAGTTAACCTACCACGTGTTGAAAAAACAGATGCATGAGAGAAACAGGTGCAGCCACATATCCCACAATGGTCATGGTACTGACTGAGACGAAAAAATCACATATTGTGGCCTAAAGCCAACATCATGCACTGCTAGTAATGAAAACCAACAAACACTTTCTACACATGCTTATCTAGTGAAGAGAGATGCAAAATAGATCTATATGAAACAAATTAAAGGCACTCCTCCCATTGCATGTGTGATTTGCGATCAATTGAATTTCACAAAAAACACTAAGTCTTTCACGCCTAACTTGCAAGCAGAATACATCATCTTGACACTAAATCATATAATATTTTCCAGTGGCAATATTTGTCTTCCATGCAAACGATCATTTGAAAATGGAACACTGCCACACTTTGCAATGCCTGACCAAATAAGATGTAATACACCACTACCATATGTAATTAAACTTACAAAACTTGAAGAGAGACTTGTGTCTCTGCAAATTGCATTTGCACAAATCATACCCTAGGGCTATAAACAACCCCAAATGGGATTAACATGATCAATTATTAATGTGCCTATCCAACTAGATGTTGTACAAAAGGCCTTACCACAATTCATTAGTGATACAATGACAATTGTTGTAGCTCTCAAAAGATGTTTGTCATACAAGAATGCATACCATAAAAGTAAAGGGCATGTGCATGTTGTCATGAAAGCATTAAAAGAATTATGTTCTAGGGCCCTGTACAAAGCACAAAATATCTGTATAAATGATAACTGAAACAACGTTCTTGAAGAAGGGGATGACAACTCTGCACAAACTTTTGAAACTGCTAGTGAATTTGATACAAGCGATGAATCTGAGAGTGAAAGACCTATTGAAATATTGATACATGGATTCACTAACTCACAATGCATTCATAACTTGCAGGACAAGATTGTTGAAATTGCACCTATTGAAGGGAAACGTCCACTTGGAATATTCAAGGAAAAATTTGCTGAGGAAATGAAATTCCCAACACTGTTCTATGGAGATCCACATCCTAGTGACATTACGAAACGATTCATCTACCAAAAAATAGTTCGATGAGAAATTCTACATTCAAGCGGTAACTTCTCCTGTCACATAACATTTTTTTTTTTCAAAACAATGTGCATAATAATTGAGCAAGAGCTCTCTTGCATGTGGGTGTGAATAATAAAAGGCCATCTACAAGGAAGAAATTTATTGGCCAAAGATGTCAAGTACAAAGAAAACCTAGAAAAAATCCTAAAATTTGATATTGGATACATAGATTTCAAAAACATTCACATCTTTCATAAATAGCTCCAAGTATGGTTTCAAATTTAATGTCGATTTTTACTTCCATTTTAGAGCCACATTTTTCTTCCATTTTAACAACTCATGTTGCATCCTTTATAGCTTCCATTTATTAATTTAACATTATTTATTTGAATTTAATTAGTTAAATATATCATGCCTCTTAAAAAAATTATATTATTATAGAGTAAGTAATATTTCATTTGAAATATTTTATATGACATCTTTTATAAAGAATTTTTAGGGAAATGGACATCCATACAAACTAACAACATCATTATACTTATTAAATCTCCATCTAAATAAAATATACAACATACAATATATAAAATAACAAGATAATTATTATAACATGATCATCATCTATAATTAAAACGATTTAGTCAAATATACCAATATTAGATAAGTATCATGTCAAACAACTTATATCTTTAATACTAATAAGATCATCATCATATATAACTACAAGAAGTGAAAGTCAAATATGCCAGTAGATCAATAACATGTCAGAATGATATATGGACAACAGTCGACATAAGTCAAAATGATACATGTACAAATGATATAAGTCAAAATGATAAATGATGTAACTTAAAATGATACATGTCAAAATGATACGACTCAAGATGATACATTTCCAAATGATATAAGTCAAATGATACATGTCAAGATGATACAACTCAATAATATGGTACTACAGGTGAAAATGAGACATATGATAGTAAACATGAAAAGAGACATCATATCAATATATCAACAATGATCCCTGGTGGAGTCTATATGATCAATGTCACTGGCTACTACCAACAACTAGCTCATCAGTACCATGATCATCATCAATGTGGTTATCAGCGTCCTCCTCCTTGGTGTCTTTTGAATCTACCTCATCATCATCATCTTCCATGTCTATATCAAACCCATTATAATCTAGATCTATCTCGTGAGGATCAACTGCATCTTTCATAAGACCCATGTTCTGCAAAAAAAAAAAACATTCAAAATGAAAAGTTATTATTTATTTCATCCAATATTTAATTTGTGTGTTATATTTCTAATATTACAACATATGAAATGAAACCATAATCATATCAAAGTGTGCATACCATAATAAAATTTCAAATAAGTTACAGATAAGATGTCATTCCAATGATGTAAAACAATCAACAATTCCAATAAACATTAGTAAAGATCATAAAAAAATTGTTATACATTTGAACTATCAACTGTAAATTCTATTACATAACCGTAAGTGCCAACCCTCTCCATTTTTTTCTATATATGATTATGTTTTCCTATAAAATTGTTTGAGAGTTAACTGGTCTATATATCTTCTTCTCTTATATTTCACAAATGAATATGTTTCTAGGACATTTGACACTGTAATATGCTTCAAAGGTCCTTTGAGAATTAACTAGTTTATAGGTAATTATAAAGATTCTCTTGATACTTATTCAACTAGAACACATCCAAATGTCAATCCTTCCAAAGAAAAAATTCAATACATCAAGCCCTAAAGGGATGAAAATTATGACTGAAATGTAATAAAAGGTGTCAAGTGTATTGTCTTTCCTTTCCTTGCCATGCCATTCCATGTCATGCCTTTCCATTCCATGTCTTTCCTTGACTTCCCATGCCATGCCATGCCATTCCATGCCATGCCTTGCCTTTGCATGCCTTTCCATGCCATTCCTTGCATTGTCTTTCCTTGTTATGCATTGTCTTTCCTTGCCATTCCATGCCTTGCCTTGCCATGCCTTTCCTAGCCATGCCATGTCATGCCTTTCCTTTGCATGTCTATCATTTCCTTGCCATTCCATGAAATGCCTTGCCTTGCCATGTCATTCCATGTTATCGTATGGTATGCCTTTCCATTCCATGTATTTCCATACAATCAATGACATTCTTGTCATTCACTTTACATTCCGTGTCTTTCCATACCATGCCTTTCCATATCATTCCTTTCCTTTCCATGCCATGCCATGTCATGTCATGCCTTGCATTTCCTTTCCTTTCCATGACATGCAATTCCTTTCCTTGCCATTTCGTGTCATGCCTTGCATTGTCATGTCATGCTTTGCTATGTTATGGTATGTCTTTCCATGTCATGCCTTTCCATACCATCCCTTGCATTCACTTTCCATGCCTTGTCTTTCCATACCATGCCTTTCCATACCATGCCTTGCCATGACTTTCCTTACTATGCCATACCATGCCATTCCATACCATGCCTTTCCATGCCATGACATGCCTTGTCATACCATGCATTTCCTTTCCATGCCATGCCTTTCCATACCATGCCTTGCCATGTCATGCCTTGTCATACCATCCATTTCCTTTCCATGCCATGCCTTGTCATTCGATGCCTTTCCCTTCCCTGCCATGTTATGCCATGCCTTGCCTTACATTTCCATGCCATGCCTTGCCTTTGCATGCCATGCCTTTCTATGGTATGGTATGCCTTTCCATACCATGCCTTACATTCACTTTCCATGCCTTGTCTTTCCATACCATGCCTTTCCATTCCATTCCTTTCCATGACTTACCTTGAAATGTCATAACATGCCTTTCCATACCATGTGCCACCATGTCATGCCATGCCATACCATGACTTTCCATACCATGCATTTCCATGCCATGCCTTTTCATACCATGCATTTCCTCTCCCTTCCATGCCTTTCCATGCCATGCCTTTCCATACAATGTCTTTTCATGCCATGCATTTTCCTTCCCTGCCATGCCATGCCTTTCTTTACATTGTCTTTCCATGCCACACTAAGCCATGCATTGATTTTCCATGCCTTGCCATGCCTTGTATTTCCTTTCCTTTCCATGCCATGCCATGGTATGGTATGAATTTCCTTTCCTTGGTATGGTATGGTATGGTATGGTGTTCCTTGTCTTGCCTTGGTATGGTATGGTATACCTTGATATGCCATGCCTTTACATGCCTTTCCATGCCATTGCATTCCATGCATGTATATGGTATGGTATTCCTTTCCATTCCATGTCTTTCCATACCATACCTTGCAATGTCATGCCTTACATTCACTTGCAATGCCTTTTCTTTCCATACCATGCCTTGCCATGTGATGCCTCGCCATGACTTGCCTTGTCATTCCATACCATGTCTTTCCATGCCATGCCTTTCCATACCATGCATTTCCTTTCCATACCATTCCATGTCATGCCCTGTGTTTCCCTGCCATGCCATTCCTTGCCTTACATTTCCTTGTCATGCCATGCCATGTCATTCCTTTCCTTTGCATTTCTTGCCTTGCATTGCTTTCCCTTTCCATGCCATGGTATGGTATGCCTTGCTTTGCCTTGGTATGGTATGGTATGCCTTTCCTTTCCTTGGTATGGTATGATATGTCTTTCCATGCCATGCCTTGCCTTTCCATGCCTTTCCTTTCTATGGTATAGTATGCCTTTCCATGCCATGCCTTTCCAAACCATGCCTTGCAATAAAACACCTTCCATTCACTTGCCATGCCTTGTCTTTCCATACCATGTCTTTCCATACCATTCCTTGCCATTCCTTTCCTTGTCATGCCATGCCATGTCATGCCTTGCCTTTGCATGCCTTGCTTTTCCCTACCTTTCCATGTCATTCCATGCCATGCCTTTCCATGAATTACCGTGGCATGCCATGTCATGCCTTTCCATACCATGCCTTGCCATGCCATACCATGATTTTCCATGCCATGCATTTCCTTACTATACCATGCATTTCCTTTCAATGCCATGCCTTTCCATGTCATGCCATGCCATGTATTTCCTTGTGTTTCCTTGTCATGCCATTCCATGACATGCCTTGACTTTGCATGCCTGGTCATTCCATGCCTTGCATTTCCTTGCCTTGCCATGCCATACCATGCCATGGTATTGTATGCCTTTCCTTGACTTGGCATGGTATGGTATGGTATGGTATGCTTTTTATTTTCTTGGTATGGTATGGTATGTCTTGCCATGACATGCCTTTCCTTTGCATTCCTTGCCTTTTTTTGCCATGTCATGGAATTCCATTCCCTGCTATGGTATGGTATTCCTTTCCACGCCATGAATTTCCATACCATGCTTTGCAATGCCATGTATTTCATTCACTTGAAATTCCTTGTCTTTCCATACCATGCCTTTCCATACCATTCATTTCCATGCCATGCCATTCCATACCATGCCTTTCCATACCATTCCTTTCCATGACACACTATTCCATACCATGCCTTTCCATGCTATGCCTTTCCATACTAGCATTTCCTTTCCATGACATGCCTTTCCATACCAGGCTATGTCATTCCATTCCATGCCTTGCCTTTCATTTCCTTGCCATGCCATTCCATGTCATTCCATGCCATTCCTTTCATTTGCATGCCTTTCCATGCCATGTCATGCCATGGTATGGTATGCCTTTCCTTTCCTTGGTATGGTATGGTATGCATTGTCTTGCCTTCATATGGTATGGTATGCATTTCCATGCCATGCCTTGCCTTTGCATGCCTTGCCTTGCCTTTCCATTCCTTTCCTTGTTGTGAAGTGGTATTCATTTACATGCCATGCCTTTCCATACCATGCCTTGCATTCACTTTCCATGCCTTGTCTTTCTATACCATGCCTTTCCATACCATGCCTTTCCATGCCTTTCCTTTCCATGACATGACATGTCATGCCTTTCCTTTGCATGCCTTGCAATGCCTTGCCTTGTCATGCCATGCATTTCCTTGCCTTTCCATGCCATGCCATGTGTTTCCTTTGCATGCCTTGCATTTCCATGCCTTGCCTTCCCATGCCATGCCATGTCTTGCTATGGTATGGTATGCCTTTCCATACCATGTCTTGCAATGCCATGTATTGCATTCACTTGCCATGCCTTGTATTTCCATACCATGGCATGGAAATGCATGGAAAGTGAAGGCAAGGAAAGGCATGCCATTAAGGTAAGAATCGCTAAGGAGGAAAAAAATACGACCACTTTTTCTATAGAATGGTGCACCTACACCTACAACATGATGTTGTTCATATTAAAGAATGTGCTAGTAACATTGTCCATGATAGTGGTCACTGCATTTACAGATTATATACATAAATTTATAAAAGTGTACATATATGACTAGACCATATACAACCCATTGAACAACCACATTGTAATGTTTCGACTGATGTTCAAAGGATCTCCCTTAACTTGAAGAAATGCATGCAATGTGTCAACTCCATGTTAAGCATGGAAGGAATTGCCAAACATTGGTATATTTACCACATTTGTAGATCTCCCTTAACTTTAATAAATGAATCTTCTTCACTCCTTTTGGTATATTTTTGGGTCACATTATCTGTAGAGATGTTGTCCTAGTTGATCCAACCAAAATAACCATAATCGTGCACCTAAAATATCCAACCAATGTCCACATCCTATCTTATACCATATCCCACACTAGGTATTATAGAATATTCATAAGTGGTTACACGTCCATCACTTCCCCCATTGAATGATTGATGAAGAAGATATAAAATTTCACTTGGACTATGAAATGTCGGAATTCCTTCAATCTTCTCAAAGAAAAATGGGTAAGTGTGCACACCCAAGTTTTTCTAAATTAAAGTATTGAATCCCATGTACATGTTGATGGATTTGGCATTTTTCTAGGAGCCATATTGGCACAACTTGGAGAAGGAAATTTGGATTGCATATCTATTTTTCCAGTGGGAAAGTATTGAAGGCAGATCATAACTATACCACTACTGAGTGAGAAGGTGTTACATGTTATTTTGGTCATCTTAGTGATCCATTGACAACATGTGTGCATGTTCCCAAAAGAGATTGTCTTCATGAGAAAAGTGGTTGATTTTCTCTTCTCAAAAACCCTGTTAAGGAAGGTCGTCGTAGGCTGCATCATAAGTAGGTTGCGATGATGCCTGATCATCACCCCTTGTCCTAAAATTGGTTTGCGACATATGCACATGTTGTTCTAAAGCTAGGGTACGACGATGTCAAAAGGATAAGAAAAATTCGAGCTTCACGAAATTTCTAGAAGGGGATCTTCTAGAAGATGAGGTGGCATCCGTTTGGTTGGGATCCTACTCACTTCTCTGATTTGGTGGGATCATCCTAATCTCTTTAACCATCTTTTTTTCCCTTGTATAAAGAGGAATTTCTCATGGAAAAGGCTAAGGTCAAGTAAGGTTGATTCAAGCAAGATTAATGTTGAATAGGCTAAGAATTGGATGAGGAGTTCTGATTCAGTTCGTACTTGAGGGCTTCATTTCAGTTTATCAAGTCATTATGGATCTTCTTCATTCAAGGTTGGAGCAAGTGTGTGTTGGAGCAAAGGGTCATCGAAAGGGGACCTTGCAACATCAAGGCTTTGGTTGTAATCTCCACTTTCATTTTAATATGATATAGTGATATGTTTCTTTCCCATAAAAATCATCTCATTTTATTGTATGATTCCTTGATCATATGCATAAGTTATCTTTGAGTATGCTATATTTCTTTCACTTTGGTTGTCTTGTGTTCCCTTGTAGATCCAATATCACAAGAGCACTAGAGTGGAGATGAGATGAAAATGGCAAGAGGAAGCGATATTTAAACGGTATGTTGCTCATCTCTTGCTAGATAGTAAACTCAATGGTTAGAGCTTAGGGAAAGCGTCATGTCCTGTTTTGTTTTGTTCTAGATCTAGGTGGATCTAGGGAGATCTGTTTATGTCTGCATTTATCGATAAGTCCCATAACAGAAGGACTAGAAATGGTGTATTCATTATAGAAGTTTTGGAACTAACTTTGAGGAGGGAAATTTAAATTCTTCATAGACCATTAAGCTCTTAAGTATTTGGTGAAAAATATTGTGTTGGAGGGATGGATCTGTTGATGGATGTTGTTATTCTAGGAATTAATATCCAACACAATCAAGATAGAATTAACATAGGACCCGATCATTTTTCTAGAATAGAAACAAGTGAATCCATAGGTTCATTGGATGACCAACTTCTAGACTTTGAATTATTCAATATTGAATTAGTACCAAATTATTTGAGTGACATAATTATTTTTCTCACCATAGGTGTTGCGCCATAAGGGTACTTGACAACATAGAAGAAACAATTGATTTTTTGTGTGACCAACTATTAGATAAATAGGTCATTTGTACAAGCTCGGGGTTTATGGCATCCTTAGATACTGCATCATGGATCATGAAATACTTAGAATTTTATGGGACAACCATGATAGGGTGGTAGAAGGCCACTATAGTGGAAAGGCCATAGCTCTCAAATTCTTAAGGTGGGGTTGTGGTGGTCGGATATGTTCAGGGACACCAAATAATATGTTCAATCTTGCGACATCTATAAAATAACTAGGAAACCATATGGTAGGGATCAAATGTTATTACACACGGTAGTTGTGCTACAACCATTAGAAAAATGGGTAGTGGATTTTATCGTACCTATAAATCTAGCCCAAGAGAAGGAGTTTCTCTTGCGTTTCTCCCATCCAATCCAATATGGATCCTCCAGGGACTCGAACCAGGCCATCCCTGAAACCCTCGCATAAAGAGTATCAAATAGTGGAGAGTTTACGACAATTCCCAATTTCACTCTACTTACACTAATACACTAAGTGTTAATAACAATCAAAATAAAAATAATAATTTATAGATACATGGACACATGTATGATTCACTCCATTAGTGATTGTATGTTTTTCTCCAATTTCATTGCTACTTATAACTAATGAAATAATTAAAGGTGATCGCAAGGGGAGAGAAAAATACATCTTCGAGATTGAAGTTGTGGTTACTTGAAGTTGTTGCAATAACCGACTTTGTACCTATATTTTTTGGTGCCTTTTCCTTATCCTATGATTGATGTTGTTGTCATCTTTTGTATTAGATTTATATTTGCATGTATACATTGAAAATGAAAAGAAAAAGAAAAAGAAAGAAAACAAGTGAAATAAACAATTTACTTCCATTAATATTCCCAACATAGATCTATCCTTAATATTTCATAATCTTGTAGAATGTCATAGTATTTATGGTAGCAACAAATGGTTAATGAGGTCTTCTTCAATTTGTGCAAAGTCTTTTCATAACACTGTATTTTTCTACCATATAAGATACTCATGCTGGAAAAAAAAGAAAAGTATACAACTATGGGAGATATGAGTTGTAAAATAAGTAAGAATGAGCTTGAACCAGTGACGAATACATATGTATGGATTTTTCTTCTCTGAGGAATAGATGTTGAAATGGTGTAACTGAAACGCCTTGTCCAACTAAAACTATGCTTTTCAGGAACTGCCATACAACCACTGTAAATATTTAGCTTAGATTTTCTCTTACTACAACGAATATGTAAACTAGCACTGATACATCTTAGCCTTGTAGAAAATGGACAAATCTCAATTAAGAATCAAAAAAATGGGTGGGGGTTTGGTTCACTCTATCCTAGGTCATGGTCAGTTGGAATCAGGGACTAACTTGAATGCTCCTAGCACCACCCTTTCATTTCAAATGCCAACAAACTTCAATCTATTAAGATGCATTTGCATCAATTCTTCTTCTGAGTTCTTATTACATGAATTATATTGAGGTTGCCCATTGATTTACTTAATTTTATAAACCTGAGTGTCTTTGTTGGGTATAACACAAGCACCATTTTTATTGAAGGTGTCTCTATAGGACAGAGCACAAGGAATATTGTTATTGAAGGTGTCTCTATAGGACATAGCACAAGGAATATTGTTATTGAAGGTGTCTCTATAGGACATAACATAAGGAATATTGTTATTGAAGGTGTCTTGAAATTGTCAAATTGTGGATAAAAGGTAAAAGGGAAGTAGGATGAAAAACTTGTGGATAGAAAAGAGTTTTGTTAATATGAATGACACATGTAGTTGGAACATGTATGAATATACCCTTAAAATAAATAGGAAACTTAGAACCAAGAAAGTTTTTGGAATAAATTTGAAAGACACTAAAGCATATATAACATAGGCAGTTAAACAATACAAGATCGCGACCTTGACCTCGTGCCCTGGTAAAGCCTAGGGTTCTCTGGTGCACCACCATGGCAGCTCAAGGAGGGGAGTCGTCGCCCCCTCCTTCCCCCTCCACCTCTTTTCGGAAGCTGGTGGCAGCTTGCAGCAAGAAGTCGACCCCTACAACACCCCCGAGCTTTGTCAAGAAACTGGATTCTATTTCAGAGATCGATCTGCCGCTCGAACTTCCAATGAAAGTAGCCCTATCCCTCTCTGAACACAGACTTGTTGGTTAGTTCATGGGGCTTTGTCCCTCAACCAGATCCACAAACAACTGGATTCAATGAAATTGGAGGCCGCTGATCACAAATAGTGTTACATGCTATGCGGTCAGGCGAGGGTACTTCATTTTTGAATTTATCTCTCAGGAGGATAGAGATTTGATCTTCAGAAATGGCCCGTACTTCATGGGCACCCAAGGACTCTACTTAAATTGATGGACCCCAAGCTTTGACCCTGCTTCAGAAGTTCCCAAGGATGTTCCGGTCTAGGTCAAACTCCCTAACCTCCCGATTCACTGCTGGAACACCACCTCACTTCAGGTAATAGGGAATGGTCTAAGATGATACATTGACCGAGCAGAGCCAAGAGACCAGTACTCTTGTGCGCGGATCTGTGTGGAGGTTGACCTGGAGGTAGGTCTTCCCGAAGCAATAAAACTAAAAGTCGGTGACTGGCACCACTACCAAAAGATGGATTACAAATAGCTCTCGTTCAAGTGCAGAGGCTGCCATGAATATGGTCACTTCCAAAGGAACTGCCCAAAGAGTTCCCCCGCAGAGAAAGTAGGGGAAGAAGGTTGGCAACAGGCTCGAAAGGGGAAATCCAATACGAAGGGTCAAAGAAATGAACAGACAAACCCACCAAATGCCAAATATTCAGGGACCAAGGAAACAGAGAATAGCTTCAGTATCCTGGCTAAAGAAGTGGAGGAAGGGGAGCCAGCTCCAAGTAAAGAAGCGCAAGAGGGAGCAAAGGGAGACCAGAACTCCGAAGACAAGGGAAATCAGCCAGCAGAAGAAGAAGGGGCGCAAACAAACTCCCCCCAAAGGTCGGAAGGTAGTCATAGCATAGAGGAAGGAAAGATCTCCATAGGCAGCGACTCAGACGAGGCAAACAAAGTTTGGGTCACTCCAAAGAAAATAGGAAGAGGCAGGAAAACAAAAAAAGATGAGAGGGACCAGGAAACCTACAAAGATGTCCTCAACGGGTCACAACCCACCATCAAGTAGCTGATTAGTGTTCGCACACAAGGAAGCAAGCCAAAGCCTCCCAAGGAGGCCATCCCTCCCCTCAAGGTTTATAATGATCAGTTCCTCCTGGAACTGTAGAGGAATGGGAAGCAAAAGGAAGGAAGAAGCGCTCAAGGATATTATCAAAGCTTCGAAAGCAAGCATCCTACTGCTCCAGGAGACCAAAATGAGCCAGCAAGACGCTCTTAAAACCTTGTCGAAGGTATGGAAAGGAAGCCTCGGAGTTGCTAGGAATGCCAGAGGCACCTTAGGAGGACTTTGCACTCTGTGGAATGCCTCCAAAATAGATCTGCTCAGCTCTGACACATGCATGCACTGGATATACACCAAATTCCTTCATAAAGACTCGTGTTACCAGGTAAGTGTTTTTAACATCTATGTCCCACAGCATTTGGGGGGAAAAAAACATTGTTGGGAGTCCTTACAGGACTACCTTCAGCAAAATAGTCTCAATAATATCATCCTTGGTGGGGATCTAAATGTAAATTTAACTCAGGAAGAAAAGAGAGGGGGTTCAATAGTGAGAGACCCGGCTAGAGAATGGGTAGAGGACTTAGCCTCAGCCTGGGATCTCCTCGACATAAAACCAGTCAAGGGACTTTACACGTGGACCAATAAGAGGATCGATCCTGGGCACATAGCAGCCAGACTCGACATATTCCTAGTACAAAGCTCCCTCCTGCTGCTAGGACTTGAAGCAAAAGAAGAAATTCTGCCCCACAGTGTCTCTGATCACAAGTCGATTCGACTAGAGATTAAAAAAGATCAAGTCAGAGGGCCCATCCCTTTCAGATTCAGCCCAAACTAGATATAAGACAAAGACTTCCTGGAACCAGTTACTAAAACTTGGGCCAGCGCTGTTCAAGGCTCAGCCTTTTATGTATGGGAGGAAAAAATCAGAATATTAAAAAGAGCTCTCAAGCTTTGGGCAAAGAACCAACCAAGCCCAATAGCAATGCGGCTTGCAGCTCAAGCCCAACTCGAGGCCCACCAGCTGGAGATGGAACAATAGGAGGTCACTCCCAAAACTATGCAACAGGAGGACAGCCTCCAAAGGCAATGGCACAAAGCCTGCAGAGCGGAGGAAGACTATTGGAGGCAAAAATCAAGAAGCTTATGGCTGGAAGAGGGAGACAGGAACACATGTTGCTTTCACAAACAAGCGGAAGCAAGGAAACAATACAAGGCAGTGACAGAAGTTCAAGTCCAGAATAAAACAATTGCAAATCCAGAGGGAGTAAAACAAGCAGCCTACGAAGCTTTCGAGACACTCTACATAGAACCAAAAGGAATAGAAACGGACCAGCAGAGGTACCCTCTCACTGTTACCCCAAGGATAATAAATGAGGACACCAACAACAATTTGACTAGGGAGGTAAGGCAGCAAGAGATAAAGGAGGCCCTTGATCAGATGAACCCAAACAAGGCCCAGGGCCAGATGGATTCACTGCCAGATTCTATCAACAGTGCTGGAATATAATCAAAAAGGATTTAACTAAAATGATCAAGAAATCGCAGCAAAGCAACAAGCTAGGAGGAAGCACCAATTCATCCTTCCTGGCACTCATCCCGAAAGAAAAAGGAGCACTTTCCTTCAATCGATTCAGACCAATCTCCCTATGCAACACAAGCTATAAAATCCTCGCCAAAGTTATAGCCAATCAACTCAAGGCACTCCTCCCTCTCATCGTTCCTGAAAACCAAGGCAGTTTTGTCAAAGGAAGGCATATTGTCGATAACATCATCCTAGTTCAAGAGGCTATCCACTCCAGTGTCCAAAGGAAAGAAAAAGGTATGGTTATTAAACTGGACCTCGCTAATGCATTTGATAGATTCAGACATGAATTTCTATTTGAAGTCATGAGGAAGTTTGGGTTTGACTCGAAATTTGTAAAGTGGATAAAATCCTGCATCAGTTCACCATGGATAGCCCCGTTGGTGAATGGAAAGGTAACAAACTTCTTCAAAGCCTCCAGGGGCTTAAGACAAGGTTGCCCCCTTTCGCCCCTGCTCTATGCAATTCAAGCATCTGTCCTAAGATACCAACTGGGAAATTCCCAAGTTCACAAAAATCTCAAGGGCTTAAGAATAGTGCAAGGGGTGAAAGATATAAACCATGCACAATTCACGGATGATACGCTGTTGTTGGGAGGATCAAGTCCGATAATAGAAAAAAATTTTAAGGAAGAACTGGACGCCTATGCAACAGCCTCCAGAAGTGAAATCAGTCAGGCCAAGAGTAACATCTATGGATGGAATATCACTCCAAACGAAATGCTGGGAATAACAAGAGCTCTAGGGATGGAGGGGCACACAAACTGGGAGACCTTTAAATACCTAGGAATCCCTATCTTTAAATCTGCCCCTAGGACTTCTCACTAGATCCATATTGTAGAAAAACTCAAGAATAAATTCTCCACATGGGGGGCAAATTTGTTAAATTTAGCAGGGAAGGCAGTTCTAATAAAGGCTATGGTGTCTAGTATCCCTATCTTCCAGAGCTCGCTATTGTTAGCCCCGGCCATAGTCATCCAAAAAATCGAATCTTTTCAAAGACGCTTCCTGTGGGAAGGAGGCAAGCAGGCAAGAAGGAAGTTGCACTTGATTAGCTGGGAAAAAACTTCAAAACCCTTCCTGGAAGGGGGACTCAACTTTAAAAAAACAAGAATTCAAAATCTGGCCTTGGGCGCAAAGCTGCTCTGTAAGATGGTCACTGGCAGACCTTCTTGGAGTAAACTCGCGCTTTGGTGGAAATACTTTCGAGGGCCTCGGGACAGAAGCTTAGAGTTCCCTTGCAAAGAAACGAAAATCTCCCCTATATTTGCACTCTGCAAAAAGGCGCTTCCACTCTTCATCCCTCACTTAACCTGGGTGCCAAAAAACGGTAAGAAAATCAGAATCTGGACAAACTCAATAATGGGAGACCCACCTCTAGAGCATCGACAGGACCTAATTTGTCTCAAAAATTGGATGGACAGTCAAAATTTTGTAACGCTTTCCGACATCTCAATCTGGGGGGAAGACAGATTTCAATCCTGGCAAGGGTGGGAAGTGCCAAACTGACCAGCTGCTCTAGACCGACACTGGTGTGCCCTCAAGAGATGTCTTCAAGGAAAGGCCCCCCTAAAAAATAAAGGCAAAGATGAAAGAGGATGGGGAAGGAATGCAAGGGCTTACACCACGGCAGAAGGCTATCAACTTTTCAATAGCGTCCCCACTGCTATGCCTAATCTGGCACTCTGGAAAGCAATCCGACAGCCCAACTCTCTACCAAAAATCGACTTCCTCATTTGGACCTTGGCACACAAGAGTATCCAAACAGGGGAGAACCTCCGAAGATGTGGCTGGGAAGGACCCTTCAGGTGTCCCCTATGCCTTCATGCGGAAGAGACCACAGACCATCTTCTTTTAAACTGCAGTTATTCAAAAGAAGTCTGGATGAAGGCAACAGGCCCCCAATTTGCACTCAATTTTCCCCCTGATTTAATAAGCCTCCTTCTCCAATGGGACTCCTTTTACCCTTTCGCTGTCAAAGGGAGAAACCAAGCTTTCTTGATGTGGGGAATGCTTCCAAAGTTTATCCTGTGGAACCTTTGGCTAGAAAGGAACCACAGAATTTTTAGAGAAACCCAAAGGAGTGGAGCCATAATAGTCACTAAAATTCAAGGCCTCCTGGGTGAATCTGCTTCTTACCTTTGCTCTACAATCAAGATTCATAAGCTGGATGACGCAGAGGAATGTTGTCTAAGCCAGTTCAAGTTACAAGGTCTCTATGCCCAAAAAGCAAGTGATCTAATCAAAGAAGGTTGGAGATTAGGAAGAGTGAGAAAGATTTTGCCAGTTGAAAAAGAGAAATAAAAACACCTATTCTCTTCTTTGATGGGGCCTCGAAGGGAAACCTAGGCCAGGCTGGGGGAGGGGGCATAATTGAAAATCTCACAGAAGCTACAACAACGTGTTTTGCTATAGGCCTAGGAATAGAGTCCAACAACAAAGTTGAGGCCCTGACTCTCTGGCAAGGCCTACATCAGGCAATTAAACTCTGAATCCAAGATTTGACAATAATCGGTGACTCCATAATAATTATACATGCCATGATCAACCACTCCAAGACACAAAACATTATGCTAAATAACCTCCTTGACAAAATTCGCCTCCTTCTAAGGAATTTTAACTCCTATAAACTTTATCATGTTTTAAGGGATCTCAATGGGGAGGATGACAAGGAAGCCAATAGAGGCGCGTTGCTGGAGACGGGGGTACTGACAGTCAATGAAATGACAGAAAGCGTGGAGCTCCCTTGAACCCAATCCCGTGCTCTCTCATATGCTCAAATGCAAGCTTTGACAGCAGACTGGGAATCAGGCGATTCTGTAAGATCAGTACGTGACAGAGGTTTTGACTGGTCGAAGGAGCTACCTCAGTACCATGAGGAAGAGTGCTTCAGATATGGGGGAGACAAGAGATCCGCGCGGCCCTTCCCCACAAATTCTATAAAGAAATGATGAGAACGCGTGAAGAAGAAATAAAAGGCGACCTCTCCCCCTCAACACATAGTGCTGGAACATATGTTGAAACAGTGCTGGAACATATGCTGAAATAGTGCTGGAACATATGCTGAAACAATGTTGTAACATATGCTGAAACACAATGCTGGAACATATGCTGAAACAGGGCTGGAACATATGTTGAAACACAGTGTTGTAACATATGCTGAAACACAGTGTTGTAACATATGCTGAAACACAGTGCTGGAACATATGCCGAAACACAGTGCTGGAACATATGCTGAAACAGTGATGGAACATATGCTGAAACAGTGATGTAACATATGTTGAAACACAGTGCTAGAACATATGCTGAAACAGTGCTAGAACATATGTTGAAACACCGCTGCAACAAATGTTGAAACAATGCTGAGACATATGTTGAAACAGTGCTGAGACTTATGCTGAAACAATGACTAGAGTTTCGGCATTTAAATTTAATCCAGTTCTTTTAGAAGGCATACAGGAACTAGTTCAGTTCACAAGTCTATAGCTATAGAAGTAGAATGGTTCAGAAAGACAGGCCCAAAAAAATTCGAGGCCATTTTGTAATCGAATCTGTGGCTAGTCCACCCCATTAATATAATCTATAACCGTTTCTGTCAAAAAAAAACATAGGTAGTTAAACAATTATTTTGTTTCAAATGGTTGTCCAAGAGATGATTCTAATCAAATCAATATTAGAACCAATGTCGATGAAAAACAACTAACTGACCAAGTTCTAATGTTGATGAAAAATAACAAATCCTCCAAGCATTGAAAGTAAGAATCCAAGCGAGAATCCCATCATAGCCAACTTGAGACAAAATAAAGATCAAAGTAGTGAGTATAGAGGCTATATCGGTGTCACAAAACATATATCAAAGCAGTGAGCATTGACGCTATATGTTGCATATTGCATTTGCAAAATCAAGTTTGCAAATCAACTAGAAACTTCTAATGGGAGTGAGGAAGCTAAACCTAACATTGTTCTGGAATGGAAACCAACAAAGGAAAATGTGGTAGAAATAGGGAAATAATTTCCATGCAATGTACAAGTTTTGAGGAAAGTAAAGGTGGAAAAAATAGAGCAATGAAATCCATACAATGAACATGTTTGAAGGCCAGTGATAAAATCTCCTCAAACAATATTTATCCACATCTAATCATTGGGAAGATTTGTCAACAAAAAAAACTTGCCATTTATTGCTCTCACAACCTTTATGAACAAAATTTATAAACTTTTATCTATATTGGACCATTATATTATTTTTCATCTAGCTCGATGATTTATGGGTGAAAAAATTGGAGAAATAAACTTGTAGAGTCATTTTAGCGACTAGTTCAAATTTGGAAATTTGTGTCCAAAAAACCATATAAAATCTTTTGAATCCATTTTGAGGCATCAAATGACATTTTTTAAGGTCCAAACCTTACTCTATAGTCATCATATATATTCTACACACTGATACCTTTCCAACGGTAAAAGAATCACCTTAATAGGAGTTCATATATGAAAGTTATGCCTCCCACAAGTTTACCTACCATATTGATCACCATGGTGTGAGTGGATGACATGTCAGCCTCCATTACCTAAACATTATTTAAGTAATGAATCTAAAAATGATTCAAAGTGTCCACCTTCATCAACAAAACTTTCTTTTCTTCCATCATGTCTCTCACAAAGTGATATTGAACATCAATATGCTTTGTCTTTGAATGATAAGTCGGGTTCTTTGCCAGAAAATTTGCAATCTGACTGTCACAATCTATCCTTACATCATGTTGTTGCAACCCAATACATGAACACAATATTTGTAACCATATTTCTTCCTTGCTTGCATGAGTGGTTACCATGTATTCAACTTCTGTAGTTGAAAGTGCCACTGCAGTCTGTCTTTTGCTCATCCAATTGATTGCTCCTCCAAACAGGTTAAACACATATCTTCTTGTATATCTCATATGATCCACATCTCCAGCCCAGTCTGCATCCAAAAATCCATGTATGTCAAACACTTTGTCCAATATTGGTCTTCTTTGGTAGAAAAATCCATAGCTAGCAGTGCCACGCAAATACTTGAAAACCCTCTTTACTGTTGTCCAATGCTCCTTCCCTGGTTTTGACATATACCTGCTCAAAACTCCCACTGCATGTGCAATGTCCGGTCTAGTACAGACCATTGCAAACATCAAACTACCAACCGCACTCGCATATGGAACATGAGACATTTCCTCCTCCTCTTCCTATGTCTTGGGACACTAATCCACAGATAACTTTACACCTACATGAATAGGGACCCTGACCGATTTACATTCCTGCATATTAAACCTCTCTGATATTGTCTCCACATATTTTCTCTGATTTAACCAAAGTTTCCTATTTTTCCAATCTCTTTTAATTTCCATGCCCAAAATAAAATTTGCACCACCAAGATCCTTCATGTCAAATTTAGAGGACAACTAAGTTTTCACATTGTGGATAATCTCTTTGTTGTTTCCTATCAGCAACATGTCATCCACATACAAGACCAAATAAATCAAATGATCACCAATTAATTTAAAATACACACATTGATCCTCTGTGCTTCTTGTGAATCCAAGTCCCAACATATAAGTATCAAATTTTTTATACCAGATCCTTGGTGATTATTTTAAACCATACATGGACTTTTTCAGCTTGCATACCAACTCCTTTTTTTCCTTCACAACAAATACTTATGGCTACATCATATAGATTTCTTCTTCCAAATCCCCATGTAGGAATTATGTCTTCACATCCATCTATGCTACCTCAAAATCAAATGCAGCAACAACAGATAACATAAATCTAATAGAGGCTAACTTGGCAACATGAGAAAAAATATCAGCAAAATCAATTCCCTCAACCTGGGAATAACCCTTTGCTACTAACCGAGCTTTGTATTTCTCCACTTTTCCTTCTGCATTCAGCTTCTTTTTAAATACCCATTTTCTTCCAATGAGATTTATTCCAGTCGGAAACTCCACTAGATCCCAAGCTTCATTCTTATCCAAGGTTTCCATTTCTTCATCCATGGCATTTTTCCAGAGGTTTCCATCCTCTGAATCCACTGCCTCCATGACAGTTCTAGGATCATCATCAGTAATAGACAGAAAAATTTGAACGAAAATCAAGTGGAGTATACCTTTCAGGTTTCCTTCTTTCCCCAACCGATCTTCTCAATACTGGAGTATGAGGATCTTCTTCTTCTGATTCATGTTCTTTTATAGAGTCTGATTCATCATCCTTTAAATTAAACTCTATTTTCTATGGTTCTTCCTTACTTGTTAGGACATCATGTTTGACAACATCTTTTATTTCTCTAAATACCACATCTCGATTATACACAACATTCTTGGTTTTTAGGGTTCCAAAGCTTATACCCTTTGAGACCATCTTTATACCCAATAAGGATACACTTTTCAAACTTTTTATCTAGCTTACTAATGTTTTCCTTTGGAACATGAACATAAGCCTCACAACCAAATACCTTGAGATGTGTGAGAGAATGTTTGTTACTAGTCCATACCTCTTGTGGAGTCTTGTCATCCAGTGCTAACGGGGGTGATCTGTTGACCAGGTAACATGTAGTACCCACTGCCTCTGCCCATAATTATTTTCCTAACCCGACACCACTGAGCGTGCACCTTGATTTTCCATCATTGTCCTATTCCTCCTTTGCGCAACTCCATTATGCTTAGGTATATATGGAGTATTATTTTTCCTTGCTATACCACACTTCTTGTTGATTAAGGTTGGTTGTCATTGATGTCAACCCTTCAAGAAAGACCCGCAGCACAAAGGTTTGGGTAATGGACCCAATATTCTTTGATGTAAATATGACTCATTATTGTCTTGTCATGGTTGATAATAATTAAAGATAGATGAACTCCAAAGTGGTCCCTCTATGGTGAAATCCCTCACGGGAAGACGCTTTGCAGAGTAAGATAAACCATGCTTAATTTTGGAATAATGAGATGAAGTACAATGAATTTGTCAGGTAAACTATCCTATATGGATATTTCTTGTCATTCCATTTCCGATGGTATGTGGAACGTCACATAACTCCTCACGGTTAGAGAGTTATGGCCATGAGAAGTTGTAGACCCCAGGTTTGGGTAATGAACCCAATTTTTTTTATGGATAATGGTATGAGTTATGATATATTTTAAGATAATAATATTATATATGGATAGTACATGTCATTCCATTTCTGGTGGTATGTGGAATGTCATATAACTCCTCACGGTTTGAGAGTTATGGCCTTATGAAGTTGGAGGACCCTCATATGTCATCTAGAAGCCCCAAAAGGTCAAAGTAGT
>JZKD02S1679322.1:122775-141604 GCA_000966675.3 Picea glauca
AGAGGAGGTGGATCTATTATCAACCAAAATCACACTATATAATATTAAGTCCCTAATAAAAATTAGGGTAGCTTTAGGGATACACAAGAGTATTGATGCCCAATATCAACAAAAAGTCACTGCTCTTCACTTCTAGTTGGTTCTTTTCCAACTCAAGGAGGAAACCCTAAATGTAAATTTACTAAGGCAAGGATACTTAGATATTCAAGAAGTTCCATGAAATATAAGAAAAAAATTAGAGTGATTGAATCTAATTAGATTGATTGTAGTTGAATCAATAATCTTTTTACTCTATCAAAAGTGGATAAACCATAAAATCTTTCTAAGGAGTTAAAATAAACCATAAAATTTGATTTAAAGGTGAAAATAAACCATAAAATAGTTCAATAGCACCAAATTACTAAATCACACAGAAAATTTTTAAGTACTAACCTTCAAAATATCAGCTATGTAGAGTCTGATCAATTCAATGTTTCTCTTCTTGAAAGAGAATTGAAATCAAGATTTCATAAAAAACCAGAACACCATTGCATCAAAACACCTGAATGATTTTCACAACTGTAGAAAATGAATGTCACAACTATAGAAAATTTGTCATAACTGAGATATATATAGGATTGAATTGTCGTAAATGACCGTTGATTCTCACACGTGCCATTGTTGGTCGCTATAGCGACTAACTGGGGGTTGGTCGCTCTACCGACCCACTTTCGTCGTTAAAACGACCAACTTGAAAGGTTGGTCACTAGAGCAACCAACATTTAGACCCCGAAAAAAAAAGTATATTTAGTCCAAAAAAAAACAAAAAAAATATGATGAAATTTTAAACCGTCGTAATTTGCGCCCAATGTAGTAGTGGTGGTTACTATCATTCTTAATTAATAATTATATGTTATAAGTTTTTACATGTGGTTACTATCATTCTTATGTGACATATGTGTGCAGTGTGGCTATAAATATATCCATTAATCATTAATCAATAATTGTATGTTATAATTTTTTGCTTGTGGTTACTCTCATTCTTAATCAATAATTACATATTATAAGTTTTTACATGTGGTTACTATCATTTTTATGTGACATATGTGTGCAGTGTGGCTATAAATACATCCATTAATCATTAATCAATAATTGTATGTTATAATCTTTTGCATGTGGTTACTATCATTTTAATCAATAATTATATGTTATAAGTTTTTACATGTGGTTACTATCATTCTTATGTGACATATGTGTGTAGTGTGGCTATGGTAAATATCTACATAATGACATCTTCAACTTATTTTATGACATGTATTCTGTATACAATGAGCCTATGAATGATGACATCTTCCTAAATCCGATAGTATTAAAAAATCTTTGCTATTAGAAAACAATTCATGAATTCATTGCATCTTAACGTATATACGTAATGGAATTAATATAAGCAATACATGTGTAAGCTCCAAAACATGCCCCTCGATGTGATTTTAGAAATATTCTAACTTATAGATAGATGGGCACATCTATGATTCACTTCATTAGAGATTGTATGTTTTTCTCCAATTTGATTGCTACTTATAACTAATGAAACAAGGAAATAGCTCTGAAGCAGCTAGTCCCTGCCTCAATCTGAAGATTTGATAAAATGCTCTCTCCCACCCGTTGGCTAGTTGTCAGTAGGGAAATGATTAATCTCCCTCTTCCTGACTCTGAGTCCCTCTCTCACAAATCACCTTAAAATTTGGTAGGAAAACCAAGATTTAGGGTTTTTAGATCCTTCTATCTCTCATGGTGTTGTATTGTATATGTTTAACATAGATAAAAATTCTCCTTATTGATAGATGCAGAGTTACTTCTAAGAATTGGGTCTAGGTCAACTTCATTGGGCCATGAAGTTGCTTATGCCCGCTACTGGTAATCTATTATATTATATTATATTAACACTTGTCATTCAAAATTAATACCTAGACTTTATGTAACCAATTCAGTCATGGAAAGCCAATCCACCAAGTCAGATCCTGCTTTCTTGACATTGTTTTTTTTCCATGATTGATTGGATTCTTGCATTGGGAACGTGAACATGATTGATTGGCTTCTTGCATTGGGAACCTGCACTACTGCAGAGAAGCCATCTATTAAGCACAATAATCTTGATAACAAATTTCAAGAAACACAAAACTTTTATTTATCATAAAAAAAACTTAAATATCATATAAAAAAGATGCAACATACTATAGTATTTATCATAACAAAAACTTAAATATCATATAAAAAAGCTTTAAACTAGCAAGATACTATAGAACTCACAAGATGTTGACTATGGAGGTTTCCCACTGCATTTGACATCGATAATGTTAGTCTTTGGAGAATCTTTCACTTCAAAAATTATTCATGACATCTATTGCATACTACTATTCAATACATAAGTTTATTGCTTATCATAATTGCTTAATTCTCTACAAATTATCTAATCCCTAAGTTTACTACTTATCATAATTGCTTAATACTCTACAAATAATCTAATCCCTAAGTTTATTGCTTATCATAATTTCTTAATGCTCTACAAATAATCTAATCTCTACTTTCCAAACTTGTCTTCATTAAGGGCTTATAATTTACAATTCAGTGTGGACCTTTCTTTCTTTGATTTTATATATCGTGTCCTCGTTGAAGAAGCAACAGAGAGGGGAAGCTTTATCTAAAAAGTTTAGTTTTTTTACCACTTTTAATAATGTGGTTGAAAAATACTTTTAATAATGTGAATGGAAAATGATTTATATTTACATACATCAACCAATTAACCAATTTTAATAATGCACTATATTAAATTTATTTATTTGTATATAATTCCAAAAAAATAAAATAATTTAACTACTGTTGTGATTATTGAAGCAATTGTGAAGCTTATTGGAATTAAAAAATATGTTCAACTTATTTACAGTGCTATAAGCATAAAGGAATCATCATTAAAAATGTTATAGGAGGCACAATGGGAAGCATGGCTACAAAATTGTGAAACCATGGCAGGACATCAAAAAAAACTTATATTAATTGGAAATGCCTTCCGCAACATTCTCTCACATGGAAGCATAAAAATACAATTTTCTGTTCGATATATCTTAACTTAAATACTCTCGTAATAAAATTAAAAATATCAGTCTCTCACATGGCAGCATGAAAATATAATTTTTTGAAATATTCTCGTTATAAAATTAAAAATATTAATTTAGAAGATGTTGATCTGAAATCTTACTAATCTAGCCAAATAGAATATAGAATAGAAATAATATTTGTATTTTAGAATTGTTTGTAGAAATATAATTATAGAGATAGTATTTGCATTTTAGAATTGTTTGCACAAAAAGCATGATAACAGTTATAAGAACAACTTTGAGCTTACAGGGACGTGCGGTTTCTACTTATGTAATTCTTATTTTAATTAAAATATATTATAATTTATGAATGGATTTCACCTGGATATTCTGAAATACATGGTAATATGGATATTTCAAAGTACAATGTGGATCAAGGAAGTGCATCATTTCACCAACATTAAACATCACATTTATCTTTAATCTAAAGAATTGGTTGAAATGTATTTGAATGTTTTTGGTGTTATTTTTTTAAACATCATTAAATCTACCTTAATACATATTAGGCATAAAGAAATCATCATTAAAAATGTTATAGGAGGCACAATGTGAAGGATGGCTACAAAATTGAAAATCCATGGCACCAAAAACCTAAATAAAACTTCTATTAAATGGGAATGCCTTCTGCAACATTCTCTCACATGGAAGCATGGAAATACAATTTGTTGCTAAATATATCTTAACCTAAATATTTTCGTAATAAAATAAAAAATATTAAATATTAATTTAGAAGATGTTGATCTGAAATCTTACTAACCTAACCAAATAGAATATAGACTATAAATAATATTTGTATTTTAAATTTGTTTGTACAAATGTCATTATAGAGATAATATTTGCATTTTAGAATTGTTTACAAAAAAAACATAATAGCATTTTTGAGTTACAGGGACGTGTGGTTTCTACTTCTGTATTATTATTTTACTTAAAATATATTATAATTTATGAATGCATTTCACCTGGATACTTTGAAATACATGGCAATCTGGATATTTCCAGATACAATGTGGATCAAAGAAGTGCATCATTTCACCAACATTAAACATCACATCCATCTTTAATGGAAACAATTGGTTGAAATGCATTTGAATGTTTTTGGTGTTATTTTTTTAAACATCATTAAATCTATTTCAATACATGTTATGAAGTAACCATCCAAATATCTTTGACTATTCCTTATTTATAATATAAGAATTTTTTAATATTGTAGAGTAAAGTGTATCCATTATAGTGTGAGCATGAACATGTGTTGTTATGATAGTTTGATGAGCAACACCATGGTGGGTCCATTTGGAGCAACACCATTATTACTCTTTGTAAATCAAATTCAGGCTTCTTGGTCTTTATTACCATGAACATCACCAGTGTTATTACTCTTACAATAGCAATAATTATGAATGTGAGCGAGAATACACAGCAACAACATGAAGTGAAGGAGAGTGTAGAAACCTGGTAATTCTCTTGGAATGCCCTGAGCCTAAAAATATTCATCAAAACTCAACAATGTCTTGAAATGCCTCGAGCCTTGCATGTTATGGAATAAAAGATAAAAATATTCATCAAAACTCAAGATGTCGATACCAGTGCATGGAAGTAAATCTGAAAAAGGTTTTAGATATGGTGACATGACCAGAAAGAAGACGATGTCTACGTGAAGAGGCAACAATGAGTGGATCTTGAGGAGAAATAGAATACTGAAAAAGATCAGAATCACGAAGGTGTTTTTCCAACTTAGTATGTAGTACTACTTTTTTGGACTAACTTTTCATTTTGTGCTCTCAACAATATCTATTTTTTTGTATGCTTGCCGGGTTGGATTAGCTTTTCATTTTGTGCTCTCAACAAGATCATATTTCTCTAAAAATATGCTTCTAACATTTAAGAATTGTAACTTCTTTTTCCCTCAAAATGAAATGTTTTTTTCTAAGAAAAATATAGTAATTTCAAATTCATGAACCACACCAAAAATTAAAAAAATATAATTACTACAATAATTAAAAAAAAAAAACAATATAATTATCAAAATCCTCAAAAGATATCAATACTTAATCCTTTTCTAAAAACATATAGATGAGAAAGGAAGAGGTGACAGACAAAAGAAGTAAAAAAATGCAATGTAATTATCAAAATGCTCAAAAGATATCAATACTTAATCCTTTTCTAAAAACATATAGATGAGAAAGGAAGAGGTGATAGACAAAAGAAGTCGGTGCCGGTGGTTATAGATTCTTAGTTACAAGGTTGGAGGATTGACCGTTAGAAGCATTCCATCTCTTTACGAAACAAGGAGCTCATTTTTTCAATGTATTGATTTTGGTTGATTTGTAAAGAGGTTTTGTAACTTGTTCATACAAGTCTAGACATTCATTCATTCACTGCAACATGTTACACTTCTCATCAGAGGTCCAAAGTTCCAATTGAAGGTCCAAAGATTCTTGGAAAATGCAACGTATTTTCCATAATTCCAATGGTTAATAGACTATATTTTCCTATCCCGTCCTTGAATTTGGAAATTAGGAATTTGAATTTGGAAATTAGTAAATTTCACCCACTAATACCTGGTCATCAATCGTTGACCGTGAAGCGGTTGCTAGAGTCCCTTGCATGATGCAGGGACTAATAACAGGGACTAATAATTAAAGGTGATCACAAAGTGAGAAAAATACATCTTCGAGATTGAAGTTGTGGTTACTTGAAGATGTTGCAATAACCAACTTTGTACCTATCTTTGTCGGGGCGTTTTGCTTATCCTACGATTATTGATGTTGTTGTTATTCTATTAGATTTATATTTCCATGTATACACCGAAAATGAAAAGAAAAAAAGTGAAATAAACAATTTATCTCCATTAATATGTCCAACGTAGATCTATCCTTAGTATTTCATAATCTTGTAGAATGTCATAGTATTTATGGTAGAAACAAATGGTTAATGAGGTCTTCTTCAATTTGTGCAAGGTCTTTTGATATCACTGTATTTTGCTACCATATAAGCTACTCATGCTGGAAAAAAAAAAGTATACAACGATGAGAGATATGAGTTGTAAAATAAGTAAGAATGAAGTTGAACTAGTGAAGAATACGTATGTATGGCTTTGTCTTCTCTGAAGACTAGATGTTGAAATGGTGTAACTGAAATGCCTTGGCCAACTAAAACTGTGCTTTGCAAGAACTGCCATACAACCACTGTAAATATTTAGCTTAGACTTTCTCTTACTGCAACGAATCTGTAAACTACCACTGATCCATCTTAACTTTGTAGAAAATAGACAAAGCCCAATTAAGAATCAATGGAGTGGGTGGGGGTTTGGTTCACTCTATCATAGGTCATGGTCAGTTGAAATTGGGGACTAACTTGCATGCCCCTAGCACCACCCTTTCATTCCAAATGCCAACAATCTTCAATCTATTAAGATGCATTTGCATCAATTCTTCTTATGAGTTCTTCTTACATGAATAATATTGAGGTTGCCCATTGATTTACTTGATTTTGTAAACATGAGTGTCTTTGTTGGCCATAACACAAGCACCTTTTTTATTGAAGGTGTCTCTATAGGACACAGCACATGGAATATTGTTATTGAAGGTGTCTTGAAATTGTCAAATTGTGGATGAAAGGTAAAAGGGAAGAAGAATGCAAAACTTGTGGATACAAAAGAGTTTTGTTAAGATGAATGACACATGTACTTGGAACATGTATGAATATACCCTTAAAATAAATAGGAAACTTAGAACCAAGAAAGTTTTTGGAATCAATTTTGAAAGACACTAAAGCATATATAACATATGAAGTTAAACAATTGTTCTGTTTCAAATGGTTGTCCAAGAGATGATTCTAATCAAAGAAATATTAGAACCAATGTCGACGAAAAACAACTAACCCACCAAGTTCTAATGTTGATGAAAAATAACAAACCCACCAAGCATTGAAAGTAAGAATCCAAGCGAGAATACCATCATAGACAAACTTGGGACAAAACAAAGATCAAAGTAGTGAGTGTAGAGGCTATATCAGTGTCCCAGAACATATATCAAAGTAGTGAGCATTGAGGCTATATGTTGCATATTGCATTTGTGAATCAACTAGAATCTTCTAGTGAAAGTGGGGAAGCTAAACCTAGCATTGTTCTGGAATGGTAGTCAACAAAGGAAAAGGTGGTAGAAATAGGGCAATAATGTCCATGCAATGGACAAGTTTTGAGGAGAGTAAAGGTGGAAAAAATAGAGCAATGAAATCCATATAATGAACATGTTTCAAGGCTAGTGATAAAATCTCCTCAAACAAGATTTATCCACATCTAATCATTGGGAAGATTTGTCAAAAAAAAAAACTTTGGCATTTATTGCTCTCACAACCTTTATGAATAGACGTTATAAACTTTCATCTAGATTGGACCATTATATTATTTTTCATCTAGATCGATGTTTTATGCGTGAAAAATTTGGAGGCATAAACTTGTAGAGTCATTTTAGCGACTTGTTCAAATTTGGAAATTTATGTCCAAAAAACCATCTAAAATCTTTCAGATCCATTTTGAGGCATTGAATGACATTTTTTAAGGTCCAAACCTTACTACGTAGTCATCATCTATATTCTACACACCGATAACTTTCCAACGATACAAGAATCACCTTAATAGGAGTTTGTATGTGAAAGTTATGCCTCCTGCAAGTTGACCTACCGTATTGATCACCATGGTGCGAGTGGATGACATGTCAGCCTCCATTACTTAAAGATGTGGGGCTAGCCAGGTAGTGGATTTTCTAAGAACATTCTAGAAGGTCCAAACCATATCACAATTGAGGGTAGAGGAAGTCAAAACCCTACCCCTATATGGTTATCGGGCTATGTTAAATATTGGGTCGCTAGGAGGAGAAGGGGTTCCATTCTATATCATTGTATTTTGTTCCATACCAAAGCAGAACAAATAGGAGTGGAAAAATTAAAGAGAATAACAGAGGGGGTTAATGTTGTGTAGTATCCTAATAGGTTGTAGGTGTCAAGTAACTCTATAGTATTTCCATACCAGAGAAAAGAGAGCAGAGTAGTCTCACCTTTTAATTGGGTTTTCTCTCATAAGGGTGTCCCGAAATAAATCTTTGTGTTATTTTGTGGATGTTGTGTGATTGCATTTTATTGTTCTTTATTTTCTGCATTTTATCTATTTCATACATAAACAAAAAAACAATAGCTAAAGATTATGGAATCGAATGGAATTTAATCTTCATAAATAGATTTCAATTATGACAAACTATTCCAGTGAAATATCCACAAAAATTTATAAATCAAACTTGATCTTTACATACCTTTAAATTTTTACTATCTTTAAAATGTAAAACTCCATAAATCATCATACACATTTAAATGTGTACCACCATTTCAAAAAGGTGAATCATCTTGACATAGAAAGTGCCATCAAATGAAATGCTAATTTGTAAAGTAATGCACATTGATTTGGCAAAGTAGCTTCTATGTGTTGCGGGGATGAGAAGATTTGCATAGAGGAAAAACAACATTTTTCAATTTTTTGGATTTGTATTTGATTGTAGTAGGCACAAACCTTGGGCTAAGTGTATACTGGTTATTGCAAACTAATTAAAAGTATCGAGTGCAATGGTGCTCTACTTAGGTTTTTTCGATGAAAAGTATTAGTTTGATTAATAACTTAGAGGTTATTATAATTATAATAATTTGTGAATTATTTATTAAAAAAAAAAAAAATTAATTAAAAAAAAAAAAAACAAATTAATAATGATAATTTTTTTTAGGTAGCTAAATTTATTTTAATTTAGTTATTGACAATGAAAATGATAAAAAAATAGATTTTTAGAAGTTTCATTCCTATTAAATACTTTTGGGTTGTTAATATATTTCTTATATCCAAAAAAAAAATATAGTTATTAACTAATAAAAACTAATATTAAATTTATTGAAATTTATTAAATCTTAATCTAAAACTAAAGGAAAATTTTATTACTACACTATTAATACTTAAAAGAAAACCAATATCCATCCTTGTTATTACATAATGTGTTTCAAAATAACATAAAAAAAAATGATAATAATAATAATTCATTAAATTTACAAATCATCATATTTTTCAAAAATAAATAAATTAGGATCGTTCTTTATTGTTATAAAACATTATAAAAAACTGAAGCCATTATTATTATTTTACAAAACCTCATAACTTATCCTATCAGGGTCGGTTGGAACTGGGAAATCTTGAGAGATGTGGCAGATTGTGGGATTCTCAGGTACAGAGAGCTAAATGTACCCGAAAAATCAAAAGTTATGGTAAGCACCCGCGAAATAATGTTAGATTCGTATAGGACAGAGAATTGCGCCATTAAAATCAAAGGTGGGACCCACCTCAATGATGTCRGATTACTCTCATTACCCAATAGATCCAACYTCCAAGTCAAGCCTGTGGTYGTSCTTKCTCGACTTTATTGAGTTCAGAAGATGCTGSCTGACATCGCCASTTTCGAGGAAGGGTTYGCGACACGYTTSCGGTGGCCGAGATTCCAYATTTYCSGTCACGGCGAAGTCACCGGCACATTTTCCCGGCGTTGGCATACCCTATATATATGGGTGGGCGAGCCAAACTCAAGCAGAGGCGGCATCTGAGAAATTAGAAGTGAAGTAATTTGTTGTTGTTTCTTTCTTTCTCATTTTCCTTGCGAACATGTCGAGCGACTGCGCAAACTGCGACTGTGCTGATAAGAGCCAGTGCACGTATGTAGTCTACTCCTTTTTATTTTTATTTTTATTTTTTGCTAAATTTCTCTCAATTCTCTTCTTTTTCTTTTCAAATTTCATGCGCTTCTTCACGAGTTCGAGTCTAACTAGAACTAAGCTCATTCAATGTTTGGATTGTTCTGTTCCACAGCAAGAAGCAGGGCTTCCAGATGGACGGTACTGTGGAGAGCAGCTATGAGATGGGGTACAGCGTTATCTGTAGTTGTTATAAGTTTAGTTTCCATGATTTGAGGATGATATCATAATTGAATGTATTTGGGTTTGGTGTAAACAGGCATGGTGGAGATGTATCTCTGGAGAACGACTGCAAGTGCGGCCCCAACTGCCAGTGCGGTACTTGCAGCTGCCACACCTGATGCAATATAATCTCTTCAATAGTATTAGTCTCTCCAACTGGTGTCTGATAAATCCACTATATCATATTCTAAGTATGTTCATCGGACCCAATGGATGGTTGTGCAATGTAATAGAAGCTAACTGCACACGGAATCGTAAATAAAGACTTCAGTTTAGATAAACTTGGGATTTTCAGTCTGGCTTATAATTTTCATGGAGTGCTCATTATTGTGCTGCCCCGCAGCTTAATTTACCTCTGATTTCATTATTACATGCTTGATAGGAGTTTACAGAGAAGATATACCACGCTTCTCCTGATATATTCAGAGAAGCGGACATGCGTAAAAAACACTTAATAATAACAAAATTTATTGATTGGTTCTTCTCTCGTATGTAATGCGTAAGTTGAACTATAGACACATGAAATTGGGTGGATTTTTGCAGAGTTGCACCTGTGTGCTGAAAGAAAAGTTGGGAATGGAAAATAGAGTTGCCAAGGATAGTTACCATATGGTTTTGGATTGGGATTAAATCTAGTTCGATATATGATTTTGGACTGGGAGTTGATATGATTCGAAAATCTAGTTCGATAAAAATCGAGTAACTTTTTGTTAAGTATGAAAAATCCTGTAATTATTCAATTTATATATAAAAAATTAGTTTATGAAAAATTGTGATTATTCAAGTTTAAAAAATTCTCCACTTTAGTTAAGAAGTGCATCTTCTCCAAAATCTAAACTGATCTAGAACAGTGCTTAGAATTAAAAAAAATTAAGAGAGTGCCGACCGCATAGAGTTGGTCGCCGGTGATGGGTCAAGAAAGATGCGAACCCCAAAGGAAGGGTCAATCTCTAACAGAAGAACTGCCATGACAACAGAAGAACTGCCATGACAACAAGACTCCACACATAGTTTGACCAAAAGGCCAAAATGTAGATAGATATTGTTACATAAAACAAAATTTTATTGAATAATTGAATTATTTACAACTAGTATATCTTGAAGTAGGGGAAAAGAAATGTCGAAGTGAATTGAAGTGATTATACTTATGGGTCAAAAGAGGATATGATTTTTGCAAAATGTTTTTAACATTTTCAAACTTTTTTTTATAAGATATGAGGTATGTGGATTGTTAGGAAAATTTAGATGCTCATAAATAATGCTTTGTAATTTAGCTTTATATGAGATATGAGTTTGTAATATATAAATTATAACTTTATAAAACATTTTGTGAATAAAATAATTAATAATCAAATTTAATCACTTATCAACATCCACTTTCATATACATAACAAAATGAACATTTGACTGCAAACACATTGAATGCAAGGGAACAAATTGAATACAAGGGAACAAATGGGGTTTTATAGCTCACTGCTCTATCTTTTACACAACTTTGTTAGATTAACAAACTCAATGGGAGTGCAATTTGACTAAGTGAACACAAGGGAACCAATGAAACTTTACCGTTCATAGCTCCATCTTTTACACAACTTTGTTAGATTAACAAACTCAATGGGGTTTTACCACTCACTACTCCATCTTTTATATAGCTTTGTTAGATTAACCATAATTTGAACCTGCCTTGGATAAATGGAACAACTATGAATGAAATTGTAAATGGATAAAGTTGTTAGATAAATGGAACAACTATGAATGAAATTGTAAATGGATAAAGTTGTTAATGCAGACATCCGAAGTGCCACAATGAGCATGTGAGTGCATCATGAACATGAAATTATAAAGGAAAAAAAAACACTTGTATGTGTTGAAAACAAGCAAATTAGTTGATTTTAATCTCACACTTGTTGTTTTCATCCACTAAAACCATCATTAATATTATGAGTAACTCCATAATTGTTTTCATCCACTAAAACCACTATTAATATTATGAGTAACCCCATAACTCTAAAGCTCACCCACAAAACAAAGCCCCCCAAAAAAATCACTTATGCCCCTAATTCTAAACAACTTTTAATTAAACTCACCTTAAAGAAACAAAAAAATCACTTATGCCCCTAATTCTAAACAACTTTTAATTAAACTCACCTTAAAGAAACAAGTGGTATTCTCTCGAAGCACCAAGTAATTTTAATTGACAAACTTTAAATATGAGAGAGGTTTACCATAAAATGCAATTTATTTTAATTGAAAAAATTTAAATATGCGAGAGGTTTGCCATAAAATGTAATTTATCTTATCCTTAAAATATTAAGCTTTCATCACTGTCCAATATAACAACAATAAGTGGAGAAAAGCATTAAAATTTCTATCTTATACTTAAAATATTAAGTTTTCGTAATTGTCCAATGTAACAACATTAAGTGAAAAAAAGCATTAAAATTTCACTTACATTAATGACAAATCTATAAAATAATTAAATCTAAACTAACCATTAAACGTCCTACAATAATGACAAATCTATCTAATAATTAAATCTAAACCCAACATTCAACATCCTTCAATATAATAACAATCGAAAAAGTGTTTTCTCAGGAAACAAGATGCAAAAATCATCTAAATCTAGAATATTTTAAATTGTGAATTTTATAAAATCTTAAATTTTTTTTAAATATTTATAACAAATCTATTTAAAATTTAAAATTTACATTTATAACAAATATACTTAACTTATAACAAATATATTTAACTTATAACAAATATAAAATTTACATTTATAACAAATATACTTAATTTATAACAAATATATTTAACTTGATAAAATTTAAAATATATTTAACTTGATAAAATTTAAAGTAAAATTATGAAAAAAAATTCCATTAATCTATCATCATTATGAACACTTTGTACAAGATTTTTGAACATATCATTATGAATACTCAGATTTATGAACATATCAAAATTATAAAAACATTTATAACAAATATACTTAATTTATAACAAATATATTTAACTTTGATAAAATTTAAAATATATTTAACTTGATAAAATTTAAAGTAAAATTATGAAAAAAAATTCCATTAATCTATCATCATTATGAACACTTTGTACAAGATTTTTGAACATATCATTATGAATACTCAGATTTATGAACATATCAAAATTATAAAAAAGGTTAGGAAAGGTTTTATAAAACTATATATGTTATATAGCATTTTCATTTACATCCACTCTGCAGATTTATATCATCTTGATAAAAAAGAACAAAAGAACATAAAATTATGTGTTTGAAAATAGAAGTTAAATGGGGTAGGTTTTCTTGAAACATAAACTGATAAAAAAACATAAAATTTATGTGTTTGAAAATAAAAGTTAAATGGGGTGGGTTTTCTTGAAACATAAATTGATAAAAAGAACATAAAATTATGTGTTTGAAAATAGAAGTTAAATGGGGTGGGTTTTCTTGAAACATAAACTTATAAATAATTGAAAATAGAAATTAAATAAGTTACGTTTTTGTTTATTATTGTGAGATTAAATAAAAAGTTTATATATTATTAATTTATTTTATATATTTTTATTTCTATTCATTCATTATTAATATTAATATTTATATTAGTTTTTTTTCACTTCAATTAAAATTACATTTTCATTTATTAAAATTACATGCATTTTTTTTCTTTTATTTTATTGTAATGGATTAAAATTACATACACATTTACTTAAAAATCCAAAATATACCGAACAATTATAATAAATATACATAAGCCACACTCACATATTTTTAAACAATGGATTTGGCATAAAAGCTAAGTGGTATATGTACTTGCAAAGAGTATATGCTTTATCTAAGCCTTGCAAGCTGGACTCCATAGGCCGCTGCAAGGCATCACCAAACATGCGCGTTAAGTTTGCTTCGAGAGAATACCACTAGTTTGTTAGCAAACAAACTCCTTACCTCGAGCGATCCGTGTGTAGCTGCATGTAAATATGTGGCACTCTGTGTGCAAAGGCCTGCCCTGACCATGGACATCTGTGGAATGTCTCTAGGTTGTTGCGCCCGTTGAAATAATTGTAAAAGATATGAAAGGTTACTTAGGCTGAAGAAGAATCATGCTGAGGAAGCTACCATACAATTTCACCCAAGAACAACATTTTCTCATACATTTACAATCCATTCTTGGTAATACAACTCAACTCTCCTATGTTCTCTTATTTAATTTATTTTATTTCCTGTCGTAAGCTTCCTACAGGTAACTAAAATGAAGTGAGCTTGCATGAGCGAATTGCCCATAAATCATGCCCACCACTTAATTTTGGCTCCCATTTTGAGTAATTGTATGGACTGAGGTTGATCGATAATCTATCGTTGAGGTCCATGTTGATGATGGTATCAAGGATTGTGTAAATTTGAAATATGAGGAAGAGAACTTGTGCAGGAAGAACATCAGCTACTAGTGGACTTAGATAGTAGGAGCGCAGGATGTTCATCAATGGGATTCGACAACGAAGTTCAGGGGCTGAGAGTGTAGAGCCATCGTTGGAACAAAATCTATCAAGGAGCTTGTATTAGGAAAGAAAATACAAATGACACTAAAAACAAAAGCTTTCAGATTCAATCTCAGAAGCACCACACCAAGAAAGCTGCTTTATTGCACCTCTGCCACACACATTCCAAGTTTAAATAAAAACGTGTCATGTATAGGGTGGAGATGAGGACAACGGATGGGTTTCACCGCCAATGTTGCACCTTAAAGGAGCTATTAACTTGACAATTACATTATAGTCAATTTAGGTTGCCTCTATGAAGACTAAACATGAAAGACGATGGTCACACAAAAATTTGTATTATTCGTTAAATAGTGTACGCCTGATGCATGGTCTTTTAAACCTTCAATAACAAAAGAGAAGAATCTCACAGCAGAGAGATGGAGATCTACGCCCCCATGAAGAAGAGGAGCGGGGAAGCTGAAACCCCGATGCCAAGTCTTCTCAGTCCTTCATTCCAATTCCACCACAATAAAAAGCAAACCAAAATGTTAGATCTTAACGAAGGTATGCAACAATATAATCAGAAAAGTAGTGTTGGGGACTTTACTGGTGAACCGGATGAAGGGCTTGGAACAACGGAATATTCTGACAAAGATGGCTGACTAGCCGGAGGAGCAGGTGGGCTTGATGCAGAACTTAAGGGAGCAGGAGAAGGATTTGTTTCTGCTGCTGCCGGTGGTGGTGAAGCGCCGGGCGCAGAAGCCATCAGAACCCCCGAGAGAGTCACTTTGTTCTCCTAGTTCGCTTCACTCTCATCCGGTTTGTCGGGCCTGGATGGCTTCTCGTCCTCCTCGCCATCTTTCTTTGGCTTCTTCTTCTTGCGGTCTGAGAGATTGAGAGAGCAATTACAATTATCGATTTGTTGGTGGTGGCGATGAGAAGCTTTCTCAGTTCTGTGTTGTTCTTCACTTAGGTCAGTTCTAAGTCGTAGATGTCGTAATACAGAATGTTAGCCATGTCGACAATCATGCTCGACTTGCCCGTTACAGGGGGACGTAGAGAAAACAACCCCACTTCCACGCCTGCCCAGCTTTCCTGTAGTACTTCTCTCCCCTCGAGAATCTTTGGAGGTCTTCTATGATATCATGTTTCAGCTCTGGTTCCAAATCCAGAGTAGTGAAAGTCGCCAAAGCATTCCCCGTTGTATCTCAGGCATCTCAGCTAAAGCACCTCAGGCATCTCCGGTAGACTTTGTATACACAGGAAGGATAAGGGCGACCGTGCAAAGGCGGTCGAGGGAAGGACAAGAGCGACATCAAGGCGGTTGGCGGTTAAGGAAGAGCTACACGTGGCATGCTTTCAACATCAAGTCGGTCGAGGGAGGGCTACACGTGACATGTTTTCAATGGCCATGGACAGACGACGAAACCTCTCCTAAAGAACACCTTCTACGTAATAAATAGTCACTTTATTATATAGAGTTCGGATTAATAAATAGTGATTTTATTATATAGAGTAAACAAGTTGTTATCAAATCTAATTTATTTTTAACTACCAATTAAATTTATAATAATAATTTATAAAGATAAATTCTACATTATAATAATTAATAAATTACAACTTTATAATATAATGAAACTTTATAGTACAATGAATAATCCCACATTAAACCCAACACATTAAAAATTAATTCATATTTAATTACTCCAACAAATGTAGACACTCCTAATATGCTAGTATGGTAATAATGTAGACACACCTAATAAAAAAATTCTAATAGGCTAGTATGGTAATAGAATTTTAACACATTTAAAAGTATCAATTTCAATATAAAGTTTTAGTATAAATTGACAAACTCAAATTTAGTTTCGTTTCTGAAGTAACATTCAAATGTTCATGAATATAAATACGTAAACATCTACTTAAAAAAAATTGCTACATCTAAAAATCAAATTAATATATATATATATATATATATATTCCCGAAATCCAAGAGCCCTTTCTTGGCTCTGTTAAGTCAATAATCTCGACTTCCCTTGTAGTACTGGCAGCAGGGTTCCTCGGTATTATTACTTGCGTTGCTCTTTTGAATATCTGGGGCATAATTTGACAAAGATATATTTATATAACTTTTAGAAATTTATCACACAACACGTACCTGGACATTGGTAAATTTCCTTGTATCTGAGCAAATTTCTCCATTGTCAACATCTGCTCAATAACGGGTTCTATGAACTTCGTTTTTTTCTTCGTAGCCTGTCGTAATCCATCATTCCAACACAACTTCATTCAACAATGTTAACATATAGACAATGCAAACTTAGATAAAACTCTATCTCTGCTAGTCATAGGATTGGTGATGGTAAATTGGTCGAATTAAAGGGGAGAATACTTTAATTTAATTAAGTGATAGGGATTTTGATAAAATTGGAATTTATATCTTGAATAATTTTGGATGATAGTTTTTGAGGGAAGTTCAATTGTCAATTGTTTTGATATGGACGAATACGAGACCGACTTAGTTGCGGATTTCACCAATCATTAAAAAAAAATAAAGATGATTAAAACTGAAGATACCTTTCTTATTATTACAGAGACTCGGAGACCGAAGATTATTTTCTTTTGTTAGGGTTGACAAAGACACAACAAGGGTTTGAGTTGGCTCGATAGGTTTTCAAAGATGGACCATCTTCTACCTTACGTTCAAAACCAATTCCAGTTCCATGCCAAGTTAATTACCGTTTTAAATATATTCTCTTTACCGAGTGAAAGCATTCTAGCCAACATCTAAGCTAGGAACAAGAGCATATCCAATTACATTTGCAATTGATTCCTATCGAGTTTATTTCATAGCGAGCGAGCTTCCTTCATAGTTAGGGTAGAGGTCATCTTTTATCCTGTTAACCTAGTATAATATAGTTTGAGTAAGTTTAATGATTAAGAATATGTGTTTCTTCTTAATAAATTATTAGTTTAAATCTAGAATAGAAAGTATTAGACATTGATCTTAAAATTAGATTATTATTATTATTATAAAAAAAACAACTATCCAAATTCAAAACTAATTATAAAAATAAAAACAAACATAACCATGATAAGAATAGCATTTGGTTGATCGTTATAGATCCCAATGTTATAGATCCCAATGACAGATATTCGAATTCACTGAGTTACTAACCTCTCACCCATTGGAGGCATTCTTCAATGACTTTGTACTATTGCATGGACTACCTATTATAATCACACGATAGGAATACTATGTTAAGTCGCTTTTGGGGGACTCTACATTTCTTCCTCAAACAAGTAGATAGAGTGAGATATATAATTCTTAAAAGTGAACAGGTCCAAAGGTTTTTTTAATTAGGGATTGTATATGCAGATGAATCAAGAGCAGTCATTGACTTGGTGGATTCACCAATAGAGATAATCGAGCGTAATAATGCTAAAGCAATTTCCAAGCGTAATAATGCGAAAGCAATTGCCGAGCGAATGCAACAAGTGTTTGCATAGGTCCACGAGAAGTTGTTGAGTAATAGTTTAGACAATAATGAAAAATCACAGAGATATAAGTCTTTTCAAGGTGGAGAGCTGGTCATGGCACATTTGAGCATTGCCCAAAGGGTACCTAGATAACAAATTGAATATGAAGAAAATAGGTCCTGGTAGGATTAAAAGAAATGTGAGTCAAGGTTTTTAATGGAAGTAGTGCAATAACAACTACTTTATGTAGACCGCATGTGAGTCATGACAAGATGTTAGAGTCAAACTACATGGAAGTTATCGGAGATTGAGATCATGGAATAAAGATAGGATTTTCAATGGCAAATGTGTAGTGAAATAAAAACTACTTAATGGTATGTAGACCATATGTGAGTCATGACAGATGTTAAAGTCAAACTACATGGAAGCTCATGGAAGCTATTGGAGATTGAGATCATGGAATAAAGATAGGATTTTCAATGGCAAATGTTGAAAGTGAAGTTTTAATGGAGAGTGATCTCAAACAAGACATAGGAGATGAGTTATGAAATATTTTTATCAGATATGGACACTAGAGAGAAATAATTATTTTTGATGACGGAGGGAATTTGAAAGTGGTTTTGATAGAAGGAGATCAAGTCTAAGAGGCAAATATAAGAATTAGTCAGAGCACAAATCGAGAAGATGAGAAGTCAATTGTTATGGAAGAGTAACAAGGGAGAATA